>JANHFX010014014.1:0-46740 GCA_027560015.1 Chloroceryle amazona | reverse complement strand
CCTACAGGTGTGCTTCCATTAGGCCAGAGCTGTAACCCTACTTAGATGAGTTAAAAACTTCCATTTCATCAGTATGAGAAAGCTTTGTGGGAATGGGTTGGCTTTCACAAATTTGTCTGTCAGTGTCTGGGATATATAACTTACATTCTCCATTTTGATTAAACTTCAGTTTCTCAGACTGTAACAAACATCAAGTTTATATAACACTGCTATCTACATACAGACAAGGTTAAGGAGTCAAGCATTATGGACATTATCTATCACACAGGTTAATTTAATTTAATTTTCAAAGTCCTGTAGAACTAATACACTATTATTGAAATAAGGTTTTTTTCAATATTATCACAGTAATCAAACACTGTCAGACTTTTGTTTGATGGGAGTATATTAGCATTTTGCTCTGTTTTGGAATAAGCTTTGTCTCAAACCATTGAAATTTCCTTTAGAACAGAAATCCTAATTCCCAATCATTTTTGTTCCCATTGTTCCTGCGTCCCAGATCCCAGCACCCAGAGGCTAATCTTCTTTTCCAGTGTGTGTCCCCATTCCACCTCCCCATGCCCACAAGTCCTGCTGTGTAGACTTTCACAGGCTCTCTTTTTGAGAAACAGCCTCTGCAGACAACACAGGCACGCAGCCCACTCTTTGGAGAACCATTGTATTGTGTTAGGTTCCTGTGCCTAGGGCTCTTCGCAGCATAATCTCTCACAGCACTAACATCAAGCATCTGGTACTGTTTACCCCAAGGAGAGGCCCTGTGTACTACACTACCCAGAATCCTTGACATGGAGTTGATGAGTAACTAATGAGCGAAGAATAAATCATGCTCTGTCACTGTGTTCCTCAAATTCATGATCTCTTGCCTGCATAAAAGTTACTGTTCCGAGGTACACAATGAGTGTCTGTGACAGCAGGTAAAAATGTAAGCCAGAAATAGGTTGCATTTAGATTCATCTAAGTTACAAGTAAGAAGTTCAGACCCAGTCTCTCTGTTCAGATCCATGTCCCCAGCCATAATGTGAGAAATTTACTTTTGCTCTGTCCTAGTAGAAACATGCAAGAAGTCACAACCATTGTAAAATTCTAGTTAAAAAAAGGCCAAATTCTATAAACAAAACACACAATGAGGTTGACTGATGTTAATTCCTGTAGGATAGTGGGAGGCAGTGGTTAAAGACAGATAACTCAGATTCTCTAGCACGACAGGCATAATAACTTCATCACAGGCATAGCTGGAGGGGTGCCAAACTTCCTCACTGCAACCAGAGCAGGTAACAGTGAGTCTCTGGTTCTTCCCTAAATAGCCACACCACTGACAGCTTGGCATTTGCACCCTCTGCTACCTGCTGCTTTCAATGCCAACAGCAGGCATCCAGTTTCAGAGATAGATCACTATACTTTAAAAAAGTTTATGATGGTTGAGATGTCATTTAACAGTTGGCTTTTGATGTGATGCGGCGTAAACAGTGTAATCATATTTACAGGATGGGATTGATAACATACTGTGCTTTGCCATTTCCCAATCACACCTACCAAATGAACCAGATGAAAAAAAAAAAAAAAAAAAAAAAAATTAAATAGATCTAAACAGGGCAAATAGGCCTTGAATGACTATTCAGGAACAGGAGATGAAAGTTCAGCATCACATTTGAGTCTGCTGACTTAATTATGCTCTTCCTTTAAAAGTATGAGCAAATTATGGGGTTGGAGTTTTTGTTTGTTAATTTGTTTCACTGAACAAACTAGACTCATACCACATGTACAATTAACATGAGATCCCAATGAATGCTAAGTCCCACAGCAAAACTGTTCACTTGATTACCAGTTCAATTCATCCTTTTTTCTTCAGCAGTGTGATCTCCCTGAAAGTCACTCCTGAGCTCCACTGCTGTACAGCGATCTATTGGAGATGCTGTGGAGGAGACTGGACTTCTTGAGCTCTTTGCTGCATGATGATACATTCTCCTTAGCTTCAAACCACAGTAAATCACCCTAGGTGACTGCTAGGTTAATATAGCCAGTGCCACTGTCAGGGAATGAGGGATCATTCTGTTATCATTCTGTCTCCAGAGCTGGGAGGTGATAATCTCTGACACTGTAATAACAAATGGTGGCAAGGAGTAGCCACTGCAGCCTTAGGCACTGCAGCCTGCATTTGTGGAGGGAACATTTTACAGCTGAGTCAAATCACTTGTACTCACTTGCTGTGTTTGAAACTTCCCTTCAACACCCATACAGGTAAAGTTTGACTCCCGTGGAAGACCATGAATGTGATCAACTCACACAGTAGGAAAGGCATTAAATTGTTGTAACTAGACTGTGATAGAACCATTAAACCAAATGTAAATTTATCCTAGTGAAGGAAGAATGTGGTAAATAAGCTGAACTAGAATGGAAGGTCTCAATACAAATTTGCTTTGCACTGGACTTTCACATGATTCTGAGATAAGACTACCAAGTAGCATGTATTAAAAACTCCAGTTGTGAAAGAATCAAATTTACTTTTTGTGTCATACAGAAATGTATTCTTTTGCTATAGCATATTTGAATATACAGCCTGAATGGAAAATAACATCTGACATGCGCTGCAAAACTTTGGGCAAATAGAAGATGAGGTTAAAACTGAAGCAAAATTATCCTGCCAGAAGTCTGGCATGCGGTAAAGTCATGCTGAAATCATTTAAAATTATCTCCTGTGGTAGTGGGAGACACTTTGAATGGTAGGACATCCAATCCTGCAGATGTTCTGATAACAAATGTTTTCAAGGCACTTTGAAGATGAAGCACATAAATAGAAGGTTTTGTTTCTAGATAGTAGGAAAAGTAGTAAAAATAAACACAGTAAAGAACATCTGAAGGTTCTTTTGTGAGACACAACATAGGGATCTTTTAAAAATAGTGATTTTTTTCCCATATTACTCCTTTTCATTAACAAAGTTCAAAAATTAATTTGAAAATTTCTGTTTCACTCAATACAGCAGTGTCAAAATTTTTTGTCAAAGACAGACATGACTACTCAGACAGTGTAAAGAAGCTTGTAAAGGGGTACTAGACAAAGAAGTTCATTCAATCACTAACAGCACTGATTGGATCCAGAAGCACAATAAAAATGGATAAACAATATATGCCCTTACCTTAAACCATCTCAAATACCACACAAAGGAAGGGGAGGGACAAAGGAGCAAAAGACCATACTGTAAAAAATACAAAATGAAAGCCATACACCCAGCATCTCAATTCTGAACAGTTGTGTAAAAACATCTGGAAGTTGCAAATCCTGAAGAACCCAGCAGTCCTCTGGTTTCCTGTTTCACCCATATTTGATCTCTGTGAACCAGAGAAAAGGAACATAAGCATAACACATCAAGCGAGGTTCAATCACAAGCTAGAGATTTGTCATCTTCATTGTAAATCAGTTTTCTGGGTGTTGAATGAGAAATGTCCTACAGACTAAGGCTGCAAGTACAGTATACTACAAAATTGTTGCATGGCTTTAGAAGGGGATCTTACACCCTGAGGTTTACATCCATGAGTATGGTATTTCATGTCCCTACAGTTATTGTAAAAATATACTGTATTTAGTCAACCATTTGCTTCTCCAATGATAATTTTGATGGATATATCTCCAAGAATGGAAATTTCAGTACAATTCTGGAAGTGTCTTTGAAGTATGGAATATTCTGAATGATAGCCATTAAAATTTTATGAGGTTTTCTTTACTGATAGAAGAGAAAGCCCTGTTGTATTTGATAGACAAATTTAAGTACCACTTAAAAGAAAAGAAAGTAATTCATATTGTATTAGGAAAAGAATGTATGCCTGTGTACATGGTATGAGACATTTTTTGTGAGTGTTATTATTATCAGAGAAATCCTTTCATTGAAAGAAGAGACAGAACTTGCTCGGAGGATAATTGTCAACTGGATCAGTAAATGATCATTTACAGAACTGGGAAGCAAAGCAGGTAATCCTACAGAATGTAAAGCTCTTCATTTCCATTGTGATTCTGTAGGGAGGGAGGGTGAGTTAGGTATGTTTGTGGACAAATAAATATTTCTCTGATTTAGATATAAAAGGTGGCCATGATGTAGGAAACCCACATGCAGTTTTCTACTGAAAGAGAAGCCTAGGAATATAAGGAATATTTTTGTAACCTCCAGTTAGAGTTAAGGACTATAAGGAACCCGAAATCAAAGCCATTAGGGATGGAGTGTTTTGCACGTGCGGTGGCACACATGTAGAACTAAAAATACACAGTGAAACTGCAGATTCAGTACTTTAAAATGAAAAACACCAGAACTTCTCTCAGCCATAGAATCTTTCTTGGGTACACTTGCATGTATACCTCAGGGTATGGTGAGAGCTTTCAGACTGGGCTGCTAGTCATCATCATGTCCCATCCCCAATGTACATGTGCCTTCTGCATAATTCAGATACAACTTTGAAGGCAGAAGTGGTAAGTTACTTGCATGTCTCTATTATAATACCTGAATGCTTCACAGACTACATTTATAACAAGCATGCAAAATGAGGGACTAGGATAAAAGATGGGAATTGAAGAACAAACAGACTAATGTCTAAGGAGCTCATCTCTTTTGGGTGCCTAAATTGAGGCTCCTCTATTTTTTGTTTTTCCAGACTTTTTCAGAGAATCATAAAATGGCTTGGGTTGGAAATGATCTTTAAAATCTAGTTACAAACCTGCTGCTACAGAAAGGGACACCTCCCACTAGACCAGGTTGCTGGAAGCCTCATCCAGTCTGGCCTTGAACACTTCCAGGGATAGGACATCCACAATCTCTCTGGGCAACCTGTCTCAGTGCCGCACCACCCTCACTGTGAAGGACTTCTTTCTTAAATCTAAGCTAAATCTATTCTCTTTCAGCTTAAAGCCATTACCTTTGTCCTATCACTACATGCCCTTGCAAAAAATCCCTCTCTAGCTTTCTTTTAGGACCTCTTTAGGTGCTGGAACTATAAGGTGAACCAGAGCCTTCTCTTCAGACTGAACAAACCCAACTGACGGAGTCACAGACAGAGTCACAGAATTATCACTGTTGAAAAAGAATGCTACGATCACCATGTCCAACTGTCAATCCCAAAACAAAACAAAAAAGCTCCCAAAACAAAAAACTCTTCACCATCCTGCTAGATCATGTCCCCAACTGCCTCATCTACATGTTTTGTGAATGCCTCCAGGGATGGTGACTCCACCAACCTCCCTTGGCAGACTGTTCCAGCACCTGACTATTCTTTCAGCAAAGAAATTTTTCCTAATATCTGATCTAAACCTCCCCTGGTGCAACTTGAGGCCATTATAGTCCTGTGGTTACTCACTTGACAGAAGAGTCTGCACCCACCTCACTACAATCTCTTTTCTGGGAGTTGTAGAGGGAGATAACATCTCCCCTCAGCCTTCTCTTCTCCAGACTAAACAGCCTCTCCTCATAGGACTCATTCTCCAGACCTCTCCAGCTTGGCTGCCCTTCTCTGAACTTACTCCAGCAACTCATTGTCTTTCTTGTGGTGAGGGTCTCAAAAATGAACACAGTACTCAACGTGTGGCCTCACCAGTGCTGAGTACAGGGGCACGATCACCTCCCTACTCCTGCTGGTCACACCATTTCTGACACAGGCCAGGATGCCATTGGCTTTCTTGGCCACCTGGGCACACTGCTGGCTCATGTTCAGCTGGGTGTCCACCAGCACCCCCAGGTCCTTTTCTGCCAGACAGCTTTCCAGCCACTCTTCCCCAAGCCTGTAGTGTTGCCTGGGGTTGTTGTGACAAAAGTGCAGGACCTGGCACTTGGCCTTGTTAAATCTCATCCCACTGACCTCAGCCTGTCAACCAACCTCTCTAGGTCCCCCTGCAGGCCCTCCCTACCCTCAAGCAGATCAACACTCCCACCTAACTTGTTATCATTTGCAAACTTGCTGAGGAAGCACTCAACCCTCTCATCTAGATCATTGATAAAGAGACTGAACAAGACCAGCCCCAAAACTGAGCCCTGGGGGACACCACCTGTGACCAGTCACCAACTGGATTTAACTCATTCACAACTTTCTGGGCCAAGACAGCCAGACAGTTTTAACCCAGTGAAGAGCACACCTGTCTATGCCCTGAACCAGCATCTTCTCTAGGAGAATGCTGTGGGAGACAGTGTGAAAGGCTTTACTAAAGTCCAGGTAGACAATGTCCACAACCTTGTTAACCAGGCGGGTCACCTGGACATAGAAAGAGATCAGGTTGGTCAAGCAGGACCTGCCTTTCCTGAACCCATGCTGGCTGGGTCTGATTCCCTGGCTGCCCTGCACTTGCCATGTGAGCTTACTCAAGACAAACCTCTCCATAATTTTTCCGGGTACCGAGGTCAGGCTGGCAAGCCTATATTTCCCTGGATCCTCCTTCTGGATCTTCTTGTAGAACTCTCTCAGCCTGTCCTCACAGAAGAGGTGTTCCAGCCCTCTGATCATCTTCATGGCCCTCCTCTGGACACACTACAGCAGGCCCACCTCCTTCTTATGTTGGGGGCCCCAGAACTGGAGGCAGTACTCCAGGTGGGGGGGTCACAAGGACAGAGGGGCAGAATCACCTCCCTTGGCCTGCTGGCCACATTTCTTTTGATACAGCCCAGAATACAGTTGACTTTCTGGGCAGTGAGTTCACATTGTTGGGTCACGTTGAGCTTCTCACCAACACCCCCAAGTCCTTCTCAGGGCAGCTCTTAATTCACTCATTACCCATCTTGTATTTGTGCTTTGGATTGCTCCAACCCAGCCACAGGACCTTGCACTTGGCCCTGTTGAACTTCATGAGGTTTGCATGGACCCAACTCTCCAGTCTGTCAGATCCCTCTGGATGGCATCCCTTCCCTCCAGTGTGTCAACTGCACCACACAGCTTGGTGGTGTCTGCAGACTTGCAGGTCAAGATGCATGGACTCCAGCTGGTCACGGATGTGGAGGGTGACACCCCCTTCTCATCTTCCCTGCCTGTCCTTCCTGAAGCCCCTGTATCCTTCCATTATACCACACCAGTCATAGGACCCATCCCACCACATCTCTGTTGATGCCAGTAAGATCATAGCCCTGCAGGTGTGCACACATCTGTAAAACCTCTTTTTTGGCAGTAGCAGGCACTTTACATTTTCCACACACCACTTCCATTGACCTCCGTGGCTCTTGTTCTTGGTTCTGCATTTCTGCAAGTGAAACCCCTGCACACAGTGAGCAATTACCTGCTAAATTTTGGATGATATGCTCCACCTTAATTATGTTCAAAAGAATTCAGCTGTCAGTGACAGGGTATCACGATCCAAACTCTGCTTGATTCAGTAAATACCTCCTATTTTTCTCAATAATGAAGGCTAGAAAAAAAATGGTAACCAAGTTATTTAAGTGTCCTGCCCCTTGTACTACTGCATTCAGTGTGCTAAATAGGCCCACTCAGACCATTGCCAGAAAGAACCTCTCAAGGAAACTGAAAGTAGCAGTTTTCTCCTCTTATTCCAATGAGTTTCATTTCCTAAAGAGAATACCTTCTCTTCCTAAAGAGAGTACATTCTCTTTAGTCTAAAAAAAATCTCACTGAGGTAAAAGAGTCTAGTCATAAAAGGTGAACTCCATATTGGAGTTCCCCTTAGAAATCCTACTTGGTAATTTCACACCTAAGCAAGGTAGGGGGATGGAGTCTGGAAAATATAAATCCACCATGAATTTCTGGTTTACAGAAAAAAAAAACAACAAAAAACCAACCGAACCAAACCAAAACAGCACCACCACAACAACAAATAAAAACAACCAACAACAACAACAAAACAAAACCAAACAAAAACCACCAAACAAAACAAAAAACCCAACAACAACAAAAATGGGTAACTGGAAATAAATTTTCTTATTTCTGACACTGTACAGATGAGTAAGAATGGATGACAAAAATGGCTCCCCACATATCTTGTGTTCTTGATAACAACAAAATAATGTTGCAAAACTGGTTGTCTTTCCAGTACTAAGATGTGCTAATCATAATAAACATCTGAAAGCTATTTATGCTTATGTTGCTCTGGCCAGTCTTGAAAGTATAAAGTACAGTGAAAGCTGTTTAAAGTTCCTGTGATGCAAATATGCATGATGCCCTAGCATAAAGCAAATAAAATTCAATGGTTGTGAAAGAAGCTAGTAGTCTCTTCTATCTTTAAACTCTATGAATCTAGATTAAAGATACAAAAAAGTTACAGAGGCATTACTGTTAACAAAATAAATTTTCCCCTTTAGTTGTATATGAATATCTGGTTACCACTTTAAAAGATTTTTGATTCAGCATCTTCCCAAGACCTTGACATTTCTTGGACCATAAACCCCCCATGTTTCACAGGAACAATCATGTGAAAAAAGAACAAATTAGCTACTCTAACTATGTTTCACCATAATACACTACAGCTTAGCCAACGTGGGGTCATAGCAGGTCTTGCCCCATCATATCAGACTGTGACATAAAATTACTGTCTCCAGGTCCTTGTCACTACTGCTACCTCCTGCCTCCACTGGCAAGCAACCAATGCCTGCAGCTTGATTGATAGCTTGAAATTAATATCGTAACAGCTGGTACCATAAGCCACCACATTTCTCTATCATTCTCATAAGGCTTTTGTATGTACTCATGAAGCAAGATATAGAAATTGGTTGTTTGCAATAGGAGAAAATAATTTCCTACCCCAGGAGCTCTTAGTAGCTACTAAGTTCCTCGGTCAACATGAGCACTGTGACATTCTGCTGATGTGGAAAAAACTGGAATGCAAGGACAGGAAAGACCTTCTAGTACATGGCATGCCTCTACTCCATGTGGGAAAATCTACCATGGGCTTCTTAGACTTCCCAGAAGTTTTGATCCAACACTGACATACCTGAAAATGAAGCTCCATTTTTATTTAAGCAAGAATTATTTTTTTTTTTCCTTTTTTAAGCCCTCAGGTGCTCTGGTATGACATTCACTGACACTGCATGCCTGTTGCAGCCCACAAATTCAAGAGTATAATGAGTGATTCAGAACAAAACTTTAGTGGGGGAAGGCGATGAGATTCAGAACTTAATTTAGGCTCCATAGTAAGCCATGTGGGTACTTCAGGAGATCAGATAAATATTCTTTTGCCACTCTGTAAAGAATGCAGCACTACTGCACATCACAAGACTGAGTTTTAGCCTCATCTTTTTATGACTATGTGAGACTTTAGTAATGCCCAAGAGAAAGAGATGGATTTATCTAGTTTAAGTTGTTCATAGCATCAAAATCCCTTTGGGTTGTCTGTGACAGCCTAGCTGTAAAGTCAGAGAAAGCATGAAGGTCATATTAAGATCCATTTTAACTCTCAGTTAATAACACAGTGATTACTGTTGTGTTGTGGCAGCTACAGAATTGCTACAACATTTTCAGTCAGTTCTGTGCTGTCACCTGCAACCTGATGAATCCAAAATGCCCTGGCCGTGTCATCCTGAAAGGCTTGCACTGACCTGCGTATTTTTTCAATTCGTTCCAATTTCCAGCAGTTCTTCAAGGTTTATTCAAATGAATATGCATCTGCATTTGAGGCTGTTCCAACAGCAAAAGGACACAATCTCTGAATGTGGTCATTGTGCTTTCTCTTTGACCCTAGTTAGTTGTTTCATGGACAACATGTCGCTGTTGCAGTTCCCTGGCATCCGTAGTTACCATCACCACTAATTCAGTAATTTCTGGTGCACATTTGAGGGCTGTGTCAGCCAATTGCTACTTCATGATTGCATCCTTTGGCACACAGCACACTAACCAAGACTGCAAAACAACACTGAAACTGCAGCTCTACACAGCTCCATTAATTGTCTTAATTGAATCAAACAGAATTTCCTTTATTTCATTCATTCTCCATTTGAAGACACATTTTTTACTAATAATACATATGCACTACATAGATTCACCATGATCTTTAATAATTATACTCAGTAAATACACAGCCTCATGAAAGTTAACTGTATACAAGCTATCTTTTCTGGCTTCTCAAGTGGGATACAGCAAGCATCAGCAGTCATTCAGCTAATTGAAAAAGTTATCACCAAATGTGTTAGTACACTATGCCTCAGTCTTTTGAATTGATAGCTTTCTGTATGTGCTGAAGAGTGTAAGCAAATTTTTATAAATAACTCAACTGGTACTTTCATGATGTAGTTGTAGAACAACAGCACAGAGAAGGAAGAAGAGGAACCTTTCCAAGGGAGACAGGCACATGGGAATAGTGTGAGATCTTTTATTTTTCCACACACAACTGGAAGCCTAGCCCTCTGAATTCAAAATGAGTTTTCCTGTAGATTATAGCCACAGATCCTGATTATTGCAACGTTTTGTTTCCTTCAATGTTTTACTAGAATTAGGCTTAACAGAAGCAAATCCCACTGACAGATGTGCAACCTACTGCAGAAGCTTACCTGACATTTTGCTGCACCCAGTAATATTTGCCATCCATATTTAAATTGCTGGGGTCCAGAAAGCCGACCTCACTCCAAGTGGAAAACTGCCAATAGGTTGGTAATAGAGATATCCTGAGGAGACAAGAGACATTTCAACTGTGAGAGAACTGTCCATCAGGAATGGAGGCAAAGGGTGAGGATGTGTCTGAGGGCCTGGAGGACGTATACTTTTGGTGTTGGATAAAGACTATAATTTCTCTGAAAGAGTACCTCAGGTCTTCACATAGATGTTGTACCAAGATGCCTGCTATGCTCTGAAATTACAGAATGATATACTGTAAGTATTAAGAATGTATGTACTTAATATTGAACAAAGCTACAACATTCCCTGAAAGCAGTTACCTCTTACAGACCATTATCCACCCAACGCAGTAAATCAACAACCTTTCTGGTTTTCTCAGATTCCATACACATATCCTGAAAAAATAACAATTAAAAAAAAAGAGAAGTGGGGTCTGAGAATCAAGTAGAAAATACAGCAAACCCTTGTGCTGAGCAGAGAAGCAGAAAGCAGAAAAAGACAAGGAAAGTGTGATGTCTTTTGGGGCTTTCAAGGCCGTGATTGATTTGTTTTTTTTCCACAATGCAGTTATACTTTTCAGTGAATATGATAGGATTTTTGAGAATTCTCTGTGTTTAAAACCTTTTAAATCACAGATAATTGTTACACATAAAATTATGTATTTCCTTTTCTGCATTTCTCTCACTCACTCCTCTGGCACATTTTCCTCAGACCTTCTCTTTTCAGAGGTTTATTGCTAGGATCGTCTACCCTTATTTATTTAAGCATAAACAACATTCCTTACATCTATTGGCCGGAGAGAAGGAAAATCTTGAAAGTGAATGAAAGTGTTTCCAAAGAGCTACAAAACCTTATTACTTAAAGGCCTTGTAAAATAGAACAGCAAGAAGATCGAAGAGCAGGCAGTAATCCCTACATGTATAAATTATCCCTCTAGAGGCCAGCAGAGTATCAGAAACCATTTACTATGAATTAGCCCATAATACCAATGTAGATGCAACTCTTAACCAAATTATTAACATTTAAAGCACCTTCCAGCCGCCCAAAGGCTGTCTTTTGCATTGAGACTGAACCATTCTGCAATTGCAGCAGGGACATATAAATCTTGCCACAGTATTACCTTTGTCATGGTTCTAAATCCCTTATGTGAGGTCATGGATGTTAGAAGTAGAGAGTGTTCACCAAAACAGATACATTGCCTTCATTCGTATAGGAAAGGTCTGATCGTTTAAGCAGTGTGTTTGACATTAATGCATACTTAGGAGAAACAGGGTATATTGTGGTTAGAGCCAGGAATCCCATTCTACCATGATCAGGCAGTGATTTGCTGTTTCTGAACTTTTGTGTCTTGGTTTTATCACCTGTAAAACAGATACTGTAATACTTACAATGAACAGCTGACCTGGAAGAAACACCTTCTGCCTCACAGAAGTGATGGGAACATTAATTACTGTAATCACTTACATGGAAAAGCCTCAATAAAAAATGCAACAGCAATGCAAAGTTATGAGAGATTTTGCAAATTAAACCAGTATACACATATTTCGTTTTTTTTTTTTCTAACGAGTGTGCTGATATAATGCTTTCATTTTGAGCTGATCTTATTCTTAAGGCTTGTTCCTGCAGCCCTCACAGAGCCACATTCCCACAGAAGTTTGCTTGAGGACGGTCTTGAGATTCATCTTCATGTGTTTTGTCCTGGTGCCAGGAAATACTATTAATTTAATTAGCAGATCCATTTCTTTGATAAGTGTTTAAGTGGCTTCACTGCAATTTCATCTCTTCAGTTGTCATCCAGCATCTGGGAGGTAAGGAAAAAGGAAGCAAGCACTGAATTTTTCCATCATTTCTACAGAGGGATATTTCTGAGACTCTCTACTTGTGTGGGTGGGCAGATGGATGGATAGAGAGATGGAAAAGGGAGTTTCCTTTATGGGATTCCAATAATTGGTATGTGGTTTACATTCCATTCATCTGAAGGACTCTTATTTTAATCAGAAACAGGCTTAGGCTACTAAAGTACCTCTAGCGTTCAAAATACGCCCCTGCTTTCAGCCAGTGACTTTTCTCACATGCATCTTTTCTTTGACACCCATGTGAGCTCCTTTGGAACTTCAAACATCACTTGTGAAGTGACACTTTCTGTCTTTTCAGAGCTTTGAGATAAGAATTTAGAGATCTTTTCAATTTCCTTTTCACTCATCCATGTGAAAAAAACAAAACAAAACAAAACCCAAACCCCCCAAACAAAACACAAAATTGTTCATTGATTATATGGAATTTATTGGCCAGCTACAAAAGCATGACATTCGTTGTCTATCTATGGAACACTGACTTGAGCATGCTGGGTAATGAGGAAGAGAATGGTTCAGTGGAGAGGTGTCCAAAGTGGTGATTGCTGTAGGTACAGCAGGGCTGCTTCTCTTCTGCCAGTTACTATCACTAGTGTGACAGGAAAGTAGCTACGCTGCTGCTACACATCACCATCCTCTTCTTCTCCTTGCAAACAATGCAATCCCTCTCACCAGCCTGAGGCTATATCCTTGTTTCTGCAAGCAAGTGCACAGATTCCTGCAGAGGACTAGACTGATATTTAGTGTCTTGAATGGGAGGTGGGGGTCCTGTTCAAGGCTGTTCATGGCATGGTTGTTCAAGAAGGGGTGCTAAATATTCCAGGTAGTGGCAATGAGAAGCTGCTTTGATGTGTTGTATTTCCTTTTTGATTCCTACTGACTGAGCAGAGTTGGGATCCACTCTGGACCCATGCAGGTGATGGGAAAATTCCAAAGTACCACTTGTTTGGAGACTGTCCATACAGCTTCATGGACAAAAAGTTGTAGTCTTCCCAGGAGCATCCACCTCAGTTCTGCAGCTTTTAGGTGGAGAAAATGAAGTGCCACGTGGATCAAACCGACCTGAATATTTTCTTCCCCATCACTTCTGGCTAGAGCAGTCATAAAGAAAGGGATGTTCTGGTTTTATCTACTGCAGGTTGCTTTGGAGATTTCATTTAGGGGGTGTCCCTAGAATCAGTCAGTTCAATATGAGAGTTAGTGGAAAAAGGTAGGTGCTTCAGGGGTGCAGTCTAGCATGTCTAAGAGAGACATCAAGGGAAGCTGTAAGTGGAGGTATGAACAGTGCCACCCACAGACACGCATCATGTGAAAAGAATTATTTTCACATTGCTAAATATTTCCATCCACCACCTAAAATCCAGGTGCTTAAACAGAAGAGCAAGATTCTCCTAACCCTCACCTTGTAAAAAATCCTAGCAAATGCTTTGCTCACACGAGTCAATTGTTGGCAGACAGATCTGGACCTCTCAGCAGTAGCGTGCTTCCCTTCCTGGACAGGTTTCCATGGGCTCAAAGCCTCTCAGAGCCACAGGGTGTACTGAGTGAAGTAATAACTTGGAAAGGGTGTAACATCCACTGCCTTCCGTCTTTGCACTTTCTTGCTGGCAGGCTCTCCTCTTTCTGTTCAGGCTTTTACCTGATAAAGCTTTGCTGGGGAGGATCTAGAGGGTCCTTGGCCATCTCAGTCTTGCCCTTTCTGGTGCTGCTCTGGCTCTGCAAGATCGGTGCATTACAGCAGTGCCAAATGTGGGCTGGAACCAGCCTTCCTGTGGGTATGCAATAATATGAGAACACAGAAGAGAGGTAGAAGAAAGCAAAATATATAAAGGATGCAGAGAAGTTTCTTGGGCACATAAATGTGATTTTTTTTTTGCAAGTACCTATAGATATTGCAGAGAAATTGAGGCAACCCCTTTGAAACCTT
The DNA here is from genome assembly GCA_027560015.1 of Chloroceryle amazona. Classification (NCBI taxonomy): domain Eukaryota; kingdom Metazoa; phylum Chordata; class Aves; order Coraciiformes; family Cerylidae; genus Chloroceryle; species Chloroceryle amazona. Next base: position 32,442 of record JANHFX010014014.1, on the reverse strand, counting down.
GGGCTTAGGATTTACACTTGCCCGTACCTGCAGAAGAAAAAGGAACTTAATTCCTATTAGTCCTGATTCTGGTTTCCTATTTTATACTTGGATTCTCCAGCAGGGACGTGTTGGCTCTGATTTATGGTTCGCACATTTTTATTGGTCATGGTCTTTCAAAATAATTCACAGCTAAAGCAATTTTTGGGGCATCCAAAAGAGCAATGCTTAAAAATAAAATTTCCATGACCTGCGGTGATTTAGTACCTGGCACAAATCCTAACCAACCCCAAACTCAGCAATAAATAACTTATAAGAACAGCTTTCTTACTGTGGCATTACTTCCTCCTGTAGTGAACAAATAAAAGAGTCTTACTCTGCATTCCATACAAAAACTTCAGTTGATGTTAGTAGGACTTTCACCCCAGCAGTCTGAAATCTGCTCTGCAGTTGGCATAGTAGTGACACAGTGGGTGGAAGCCAGTCTGCTCTTTTCCCTTTGTAAGACCAAGGTTCTCAGATGATGATCTTACTACCTCGTTACTCCGGACATCATATCATGCAACTCAGAATGATTCTGCTTTTATCTGCAGGAGAAATGATGCCCAGTTTAGGAGTTTGAGTCATTTACATGGTGCTAGAGAAAGAAGAGAAATTACTTTTGTAATGCACTTCAAGAGTTGAGCACCATTGAGTCTTTTTGACTTGCATTGTGCATTACTGACACATGGTCCCATCAGAACAGACAGAAATATTAAATACAGGGTCACAAAATGCCATTTGCTGTGCTCAGCATATAACACCTCCACATATTTCATACCGTTAATAACTGTTCTAAAGTGCAAAAACAAAGAGCAAAATAAGTGTGCAAATGAAGTCTTAAATGCTTAGAGCAGAGCCCTTCCTGAGAAGTCTTGCAAAGCTTTTTTCTGCTCAAAAAACCGGCTAGCAACAAATAATTTTTATTAGCACTGCAGAGCTAATGGAGCTGTAGGAGAGAACTCTGGATTCCTTTCTGATTCATGCCTCACAGTGGAATTGTTAAGTTCCAGTTGCAGGATTTTTTATTTCTGGTGATGATGCATGAGCCAGGAAAGAGCAGAGGCTGAATGGTTGCAGAGCTGGCATTCATGAAAAAGATTTCCTGGTAAAAATTAAGCAAATCAGACCAGAAGGCACAAATATGGACCCTCACACTCCTTTTTTTTTTTTTTCCACAAGCTCATTTTTTCCTGTTGTTTTATTTTATGTGCGAAATTATGGATCCTTAAGTGAAATATGCCATTACAGAAGGCTTCTGTGATCCTGCAACATGACATGTCTGGGCAGAGTGCTACCCTGTGTGCAGGCAAGGAGGCAGGAGACATCCATGTGGTGCAGCTGTCTGCCCATGTGCTGTACATTATGAACTAGTTTTTTTGAGGGGCTTTCTGTTTGAATTAATTTGTGCAGGTATTTAAAATCTAGAGAACTCATCCTACATTCAGCTTTTTGCTCTCCTTTCTCAAAGTATCTCTTCTAGTACAGGTTGATCCTTATCAGAAGTGGCAATCTGTGGTATATTGACTGCTTGGAGGATTGGGGCTGACACTGTTTGGTGCTTTTATATAAAAGGACAAGAGTATACAGGGGGCTGTTGAAACCCATAATGAATTACAGCACAAACTCACCTAAACCAATAAGCTCTTACCCTGGGTACCATTGTTCTGGCCATCAAAATGTACCCAGCACTAATGATGCTGCACTGTCATCTCAGTTTTTACTTTCCTTTTAATAATTCTTGGTCGACACGTTGCCGTAGGCTTCCTTGTCCTAACTTCTACACGTTGTCTTGTGCAAAGCTCTGCCAAATCAAAACATCAAAACAGATGAAAGAAGCAAAACTAAAGAGGATGTGAAAGGGAAAAAGGCCACATGCTTTTTGAGGAAAAATCTGTATGCAACTGAGAATGAAATCAAAGCCTTACTGCAACCAGGCTGAGCAGAAAAACACGTACAGGGGACCTGCTGGCCCAATACAAAGCAGATAAAAAAAAATATTGCTCTGTATTCTGGGAAAAGGTAGCAAGCTCAATTTATTTGGAAGTGTCAAGTGATTCAGTATTCTTCATTTAAAGCTCAAAGAAAATCCTTCAAGAAATTCAAATGATATCACAGTGCCCAGTTATACCTTCTTTTCCCCTTTCCTATTTGGCTGTCAGTGAGCACAATGGATGATATGAAAATGAGATAGCAGGATGTCTTTTGAAAGTATGTGGAGAGGAAAATTTAAGCAGTAGACATAAAATTAGAACTAAGCCTCCCCATGCTTGGGAAACCATACATGTAAAACAGTGAGAAACTGTCCTGGCACAAACCAGATAGCAACCAAGCATTTGGAACTGGAGGACACAACACATAACCCTCATGAATAGCATATCAAATGGCATAAGAATTAAAGTTTTCTTTGTCTCAGTTACTTTAATATTTTTGGAGAGTGTCAGTGGAAGGGGGAGAGGAGAGCCAACAACCATCCAGAGGCAGGAATAGGGGAATGTGTCTTGAAATGGTGTGGGCAGACCAGGAGACAGCCATGCAGAGGAATGAGGGAACAGGGGAAGAGTGTTGCAATGGGTCAGGAGCACAAATAGAGACTTTCTCTGGGTTGTAGAAGAGGGGAGTTTGAGGGATCACTTAGGTTTAGGAACATGACTCGAATGGCTGGGTTTGAGCCCTGTTTCCAAACAAAATTAGGTGTGACTCCTTGGGCCATGTACCACCCAACCTTCTGCCAACAGGAGCCAGATAAAAATCTGTGACTAGTCCACCTCTGCCCCAGAGAGGAGGAGATTTCACTACAAGAGGTGCTTAGCTGCTTCTCTTTGAAATGGCCATGGATGGGCTGTTTGCTTCCACCCTACAGTAAACAAAAATCCCAAAGGTCTGCAAAGTACCATGCAGTGGCCCGTGAACCTCAGTCCAGATGCAAATGCTTTGCCTGTTCCTTGTCTTGTCTATCACCACACACGGGGATGGGACCTCCCCATAGAGAAAGAGCAAAATACTGACAGAGCAGGAGCATCCGTGGCAGAAAGGGAGTCAGCAGGATACCACTTCCCATCTAGCAAGATTAAAAGGCTATTGTGTCTGGCAAAGACAACATTTTGAACCTCAGAGGTGTGAAAATAGGAACAGATTTATGAATTCCTCCTCGATACGTGTAGCTGCCAGCCCTTAGCTAGCACACGAGACATGCAGATCCTACGTGCAATAGGCATGCTGGGGATGGTGCTGTGATAGAAGAGGACAGCTAAGCTTATTTCCCACCTTTGTGTCCAAATTACATATGGGAATAACAACATGAAGGCAGAGGAACATGGTCACATCAAAGGTCTGTTCTAGCTCAGCATCCTAGCAGGGGCCAGAAGAAAATCCTTTGGGAAGATCCTTAAGAATGGGAAATGCAGAGGCTGAGGCTCTGCTTGGCATCCCCTTCTGGTTTCTAGCAACCAGCAGCTTAAAGGCACTTTAGGGCTGGGGTTGTGTCCAGACCACCAAGTTTAACAGCCACCATGGACTTACCCTCTCTGAATTTGTCTAATCCCTCTTTGGATCCATGACTCCATAGCTCTGTGATGGTGGCACACACAAACACAGCTTGGCAACTACACACACACCTTTGTCTGGATGTGCAAGCCTGTGCTTGTTAAAGGAAAATAAAACATAAGAAATCCTGGCCCTTAAGAGTCTTGCTTCCATCCCTCCCACTCCTTTTCCCGAGTCCTTGATTTCCAGGCTCCTCCAGGCACTAGGTATTGTCAACTCTGCTTTCTTCCTCCTCTAACTCCTTCTGGAGGCAGATGCTGTAGGAAACCTGGGCAGCGAGGTGGTCACTGTTATGGAGCACACTGATGACAAGCAGCTGCTCGCCACAAGCAGCACTGCCGGCAGTGAATATATCAAAGGCTCATTTTAAAATGATCCCGATACTTTATTTCACACAAGGGAAGGTGGGCTGAGGATGATCCAGATGAGCCTAGTAAAGCCAGGTTATACCTCATCTGGTTGCTATGGCAAATAGCACCCTGAGGGACAGATTATTTTTCCAAAGCATTTATGTGTTCCACTCTTCCTGATTGCCCTGTGAGCGAGGGAATTAAGTCCCTTTAAAATCTGGCCCTTTGGTTTTTTTACTGGAGTCCCTACATCCCTAACAATTTACCTCTGCTTGTTGCTGCTGGAAGCTGTTGCTTTGTTTGCTGACCTGGGTTTGCACCTTGTCCTTGGCTGTTCCTAGGGTAAAAACTCATGATGGCCAGTGCCAGTGGAAAGCCATGCTCCAGCCTGGTGGACCTATAAAGCAGCATCGGGATTTGGCAGTGGGGATTTATGATAATGCTAAACCTAACCATAGCTAAAGGGCATCACTATTAGGTTCCCACCACAGCAAGCCACGCTAAAAGCCAGATTCCAAATTTTGCACTGCACGGGAACACAAGTTGAAGCAGTTTTATAACCTGATTTGGCCTTATTCATGCTGAACGCTGCTGCCATTATATACAGTACTAATCTGGTCTGGTCACAGCAGAATTCACACTTTTATGGGTTGATGATTTACTGGGAGGGTCATTTACTTTGTGTAGAACGAGCCATCACCTGCTGATGCCAAAACACCTGCCTCTCCAATAACCAGTTGCCCTACAGCAGCCTCACTTCAAAGTCACAAGTCACCTTCATCGCTGAGCTTTCAGAAGTGTTTTTGCAGACTTTGGAATCTCCTAGAGACGTCATAAATTGTTACTGGATTCATGGAGTAGATAAATTAGTACAGCTCCAAGGAAAAAACAAGGATATAAGAACGCAGATGCCTTGTGTTTCTACAACATCACTGCCTCAGCCCATCATCTTCATCTCTTGCCTCCTGGCTAACAGTCACAAGGAGAAGGGGATTGTTAACAGAACTTTGTGCTCCACTCCTTTGGTCCGCTAGACTCCCTTCAAGCCACCTCACATGTGTTTGCTCCACTCTGCCTGTCTTCCTCTGTCTCCCCTAAGCGAGTTTCTAGCACGCTTTTGCTCCGAGGGTTTTGGTTCTGCTGCTTTTGTTAAGTGACTTGTAGAACTGGCAATATGCAGATGACAAAAGAAATCAGAAGCCAAGCGACATCTCTGTCAGACAGAGCTGGATGCAACTCACCAGCCCCAGGAGAGCAAGTGAGTCCCACCAGACAGCACAGGCATCGAAGAAAGGGGTTTGTCACCTTCACCAGTTTCCTCCTGGGGTGGCTAACAAGCTAGGTCTGTTCACACTGAGGACTGCTGGGAGATTTTCCTGGCACTTTTTTTTTTTAACGCCACTTTTTCTTCTCACTTTTTATCTGCCAGCAGCTGAAGCCAGTTGGCTTCATGGAGAGTGTACGAAAGGGAACAATGAAGAGTGGCTTTCCAATCAGACAAGGACACAGAGCTTTAGCAATGGCAACGGACATCCTAGGCTTAGTGGTTTGTCATAATACATGGAAAATAAGGCACAATAAATTGCAGAAAGCCTGATATTGAGCACTTTAATGAAAAAAGATTATGAGTTTTCAGTCCAGACTTTAAGAATGCCAATACTCTGTAATTTAAAAGGTAAACAAAAGTGTTCATTGCTTTTGCTATCAAGTCCCAAAATGAAAAAATATGAAGTTTTATTACTTATTTAAAAAAATCATATAGTGTCTAGAGCCTTTCTCTTTGGCTGCTAATATAAAGATGATGATAAGCTATAACATCACGACACAACGACTACCCTTCAGAAGAGGAAAGAGCCCCCAGACTTTGGTTTGCTAATATGGCATTCGCTGGGACACTGCTTTAATAAAAACCACACAGGATGAGGGCAAGTATCTACAAGCTGGCTCTGGAGCCATAATTCAAGATCTCTGTGCTATACAGAACATCCAGAGGTAATATTGACCAAGGACTTTGGCTCCTTATGCTTGATTTCATTCACAAGTGAAGCGCAGCACAAAGCTAAGCATGGGGAGCCAGAGATCCGGTAGTAGGCGGCCCATGTAATACTTTGGCTAAGAACCCAAGATTGTGTCGTCCTCTAAGGTCTGGAACAGCAAGTACCGAAGAGTTATTATAGTTATAGCAGATTTTTTTCAGCTTGGGGTCTCTGTGATGTAGGGAGATCAGGAATGCCTCTCGTTAGTGGATTTAAATTCACTGAACGCTGATGTGTCCTTCCCTTAGAGAAAAAAACAAGAGTCTCCAGCCAGGGAAGAAACAAGTTGAAAGCCCCAAGTTTACAGAATTGAGTAGTGCTGTGATTTCTGGCCTTGACACCTGCTCGATTCTCACCGTGATGAGCTTTGTCAGTCCTTGATGTCTGCACGGACCTGCCTGAATTTTTTGCCTGTGATTTCTTCCTTTTCTGCTGCAGGCGGTCCCAAGGTCAGACCCCATAAACACCTCCTGGTAACTTGGTTACTCCTTGACACTATGTAGCCCCTTTATTGTAGGAACACCAGATGCCTCCCTGATCTGCGTAAGCACCATTTGATTTTGCTCAAGGGAAAGCAGACACAGAAAGATGAAATGACATGGGAAAGGCCAGGATGTGAACAAGAGAAATCTGTGGCTCTCATCCTCCACAATCCCTACTTTTCTGTTAGGTCATCCATAGAAAAAATCCCACAAGCGCTCCCAGGCCTGTCCATGGGAGATACAAGAGCTCAAAAGTGTTTGTGACTCCTCCAGAGCTGGCAAGCATTAACTCACACTGTACTATCTCCATGAGTGCACTTCTGCCCTCTCCAACTGGAAACCGAGAGAGGGCAATGCTGAGCTGTGGTTATTATTATGGCCTGGTTGGGCTGGCTCTGTTAAACCACAAATCCTGGAGTTGTGTGCCCCAGTAGTGTTGTCCAGAGCCAGGTGCCCCAGCCCCATAAGAGGTCACACAGTTGTACCCTCATGGATGTCATGGCCAGCACTAGTCTGGGCATTCAGCAGCAGCCTGGCTCAGGTGAAGGATGCAAGGAATAGGGGACAGAGGGAAAGTCCCAATGCCATCTCATCTCTTCATGCTTCTGGGACAAACAGAGATGAGCTAAGAGCAGAACAGGGCAACTGCAGTTGTGCTTGTGGGCTGTGGTGGGGCTGAAGAAACAAGAGAACTGTCAATAGCATCGTAGTGCATCCTGGGAACCCCTGTGTTATGGAACAGCTCAATGGGACAAGGGACAAGGAGTTGGGAAGGAGGCTTTATGAGATGCTCTGTCAGATCCAGTGTGGACAGTTTGCTCACTTGTTTAGATTCTTCATGGCTACTCATTTTTATCACACTTCATAGACTGCCTCTGGAAATGAACAGCAAATGGGACCGGGTGTCGTTGGGTGGCCACAGCTGTATAGTGAATAAGCAGCCAGCAACAGGAAGGAAGAAATGGACTCTGAGCTTTAGGAAGGAGATACTCAGCTCTAGCAGCCTAGCTCTTTGTTAGGTTTTATGTCTGGTTGTGCCATTTCAAATATGTATTAAATGAAGGAGAAGCAACCGAGTCTGCTGGCATCCGATGTTAAGACCACAGTACCTTTGAAGGATATTCCAAGGAAGTTCTTCAAGCTTTTCCATGATCTACAAAAAAAAAAAAAAAGAGCTTGGCCTCCTATCCTTGGAAGAAAGTTATCTTTGTCCAAATGACACAAGGGGAGAAGGTAAGGATTTCACAGTCACCAAATAATTTCCTTCTTCCTGAAGTGAAGAACGTTCAAGACTTTGAAGCGGCGTATTAGTTTTGAACCTTAGGGGTATTTCACCTTCTTGGATACTCCATTTCTATTTCCTGCTCTTTGTCGTACCAGAAGGTGCCACTACGAACAGAGAATTAGTGATTAAATGCTTGGATTATTTCTGCTAATTATCAGAGAAGGCAGCTAAGCTGCATTTCCTTGCAATGTTAAATCACCTGCGATTATGAGCATGGAACCTCTCCCATAGGACACCAAAATACCTTCTCCAGTGATCAAAGATCAGATGGTTGGGTGACAGGGCAACAGCTGCAGCCTTCGACTGCAGGAGGACTCCTTCGGGACCAGGGGACCCACTAACAGAATACCTCTCAGCTGTGGCCACCAGGTCATGAGTGAGCTGCTGACAGATGAAGCCAGCTAGCTGTCCTCTGAAAGAGAGGTCAGAGGGTACTCCAGAGTGGAACTGCAGATGTAGACTGCAGAATGACAAGGGCCTGAGAGGGAAGCCAGATGTGGGATTTCCCTGCTCAGTAAATGTGATATGCTACGTGTGCACCCAGCAAATGTACTCTTGACCCTTCTGTGCTGGTCTTAATCAAATCAGGCCCTGAAAGGAGGCAAGGGACTACAAACCTCCTGAGCAGCAACGAGATGCTTGAGTGCCTTGCTTGTTCTCTCCTCAGAAGAACAGGATTACCTCCTTCCAGCTACCTCCCTCCTCCATCTTATGGACCACATCTGAACTTAAAAGGCCTGGTAATGAGCGTGCTTTGATTAAGGCCACTGAGAATTATTGATTATCCATTTGGGGAGGAGACTATGCATTGAACTGAAACAGAAAGAAAAAAAATCCCAATATTCAGCAGAATGAAACAATTAATTCTGGCTGACTGAAGCATTCGAAGTGACCCTAAACAAATGCTTTCCTTCCACTGCCTTGGGGTTTTAGAAAAGGCAAAGAGGCAAAGAAAGTCAGAGAGGCAGGCTAGGTGTCCTGGACAAAGCCATGGAAAAAAATGCTGCCTTTCTCCTCATTTTGTGGCTGAAGATCTTAAGCCCATCTTGCCCAGTATGTGTACAAATGGGCTTCAAACCTTTGGTCTGTTTAGTTCAGACTAAGGGTCTTGCTTTGACGTTTTGTGAGAAGGTGAGAGGATGGACACATGCTCTGGGTGTTGATGGTGTTCTGCTTTCTAAAAATTCCAACTGTGGACAAGAGGAAGTGACCCTGTGATGAGGGGGACTTGAGGCTGGAGCTGAAGAAAGTGAGATCCATCTATGATCAGTGAACACCCATCTTCTTGTGCCTAATGTGGAGAACGACTGAAACCCACAAATGAGGCAGGACAGCATTCACCAGGATGCTGGGTAGAACATCCTAATGTTGGGGAGATTCATCTGGGGAGCCTTCCGTTCACGCATCCAGTTAGGGGAAGATCCAAAAAACAACCCTCTTTGCAAAACAGGCCCAGGTCTCCCAGAGAAACCAACCCCTCCAGATGGAAATGGTTTGTTTCAGAAATGTCAGCACAGAGCATAAATCATGCTGGTGCCCACTCAGGCAAATTAAAGGTGTACCCAACTCCCTCATCTCTGACCACGTTTCTGTAACCAGCATTGCCACAGGTATAAAATGAAGGACAAGGATAACATGTGAATTTACTGAGCCTTTGGATATAGAATATGATGGCACATTTGTTACCTAGACTCACTGGCTGCTAACCATGTCATTTACTTAGGTTGCTTGTTCTGCCAAGTCCCCATAAGTCATCAGGAGAAATGCTAACACATTTCCAGTCCTTTACATGAATTAGAGTCACGGCACGAGCTTTCTTATATTTTGCTTCTATGGAAAATACTTTTTGTGGGGGTTTTTTGTTTTTTTTTTCTCATTTTGTACCCGTCAGTTTTCCTCCTACACATCATGCAGACAAATAAACAGCCCCACAATCAAGCCAGAGAGGTTAGCAGGCTTGATACTGTGCTGTGTCTAACTAAGCCAGTCTTTTACATATGTTATATATTCACCTTTCCTCTGGCATCTGCATTGCACTTGGGAAAACGCTCGCACGCAAAGGGATGGGCTCTGGGGAATGGAGAAACATTATCTAGCACGGGAATACTCAATTAATTTTCAGCAAGCAGCTTTTATAATACATAACATACACTTAACATAATACACTTTGGTCTTGTGCCAGAGATTCTAAATGATTAGGCTGTATCAATTTACTCTTGAAACACTGATTAAAATCTCAAAACTTTCATAGCAAATGATGCATGAAGCAGAATCTGAAATGTGATGATTGAAATATTGCAATGTCACAGATTCATCACACAGCCTTTCCAAATCCACTCTCGGTTTCAGCTGGCCCCTGAAACGTTCTACTCACACATCCTAGTGATCAGCTTTTCTCTCCCACTCATCTCCCCCTCCCCAACCCTCTGTCTCTTGGAAAGATAATAGCTGGGCCTTAATTGAAGCAAACAGGTCATTAAAATAGTAATTTTGTAGATATTCACAATGACAGACATTCATTCACTGCCAAAGACAAATAAAGAATCAAGGACTGGTTATTCCACGCGCATTAATTCTACCATAGGCTAAATGAAAGTTAAACATCCTCCGTCCTTCTTACTCTGAGAAATTGCCATCGGGCATAGAATTTAAACAAAGTAAAATGAAAAATAACTGTTCAGCTCTTGCCCTGTGAATCCTGCCCTCGCCTCGGAACAGGACTTGACAAACAGTGTCACTCATTTCTTAGGAGAGGGACTCTCGTCACCTGTTTGTGCCCAGTCATACCCTATAATTTGTTGCAGATAAGAGTGGTCAAATCACCCTGATTACTTTTACAGCCTCGCTGTTGGACAACTCTCATCACAGTGTCACTAAAAGGTACTTAGTTCTCACTGGAATCCAGACACTCCAAGCCAAATTGCCTGCTGTGTGAAGCATGTTGTCCAAAGAAGATGCCTGACCTAGGAACCATTGTACAAGAGGGGTTTTTTGGAATTATACTTTTAGCAGCAAGCCATTGCTATAAATCTAGCTTGGGGTCTCAAAAGTCTGTAAAGTACACTTGGTCTTCTTCAAACTGTCAGTTACAGGTCCTCTACTTAGCTGTCACACCGTAGTGTCTCCAGGGAGAAGTGATGTTCAGTTCAGTCTGCTGGTGAGGATGTCCTGACCTGCTCGGGCAAAGGAGAGCAGTTATCGCCCTCAAGGTAAGCAGCTGGGCCTGGCCTCACCCTGTTTAACTTCAGGTGAAGTTGAGAGTCTTGTTATACGAGGGTTTTTTCCCCACAATCTGTAGAGAGAGGCTCCACCAGATCCCTTGTTGGTCCTCAAATGAAGATGCTTCTGCCGTCAGTGACTCTGGAGGAAACTGTTCCTAACAAAGTGTTCAGTGAAATGCCTAAAATGAGATAAGGTGACCTGAACTAGACAGTGGCCCAGTGTAGCTGCCACCACATGAACTCTGTGTGTTCCATTGCCAAGCCCATTGGCAGGTTAGGAGCAACGTGCCTGGCCATGCCTGACCTCACATTACCATCTAAGGATGCTAGGAACTAGGGCCTGGGGAGACGACCTCTGCTCCAAACATTGTAGGGGCCACACAAGGGATGGAGAAATCAGGAGGAAAACCACATCATCATTTCAAGGTGCAGCGTAGATGCCTGGTTTGAGCCAGCAGCATTCCCCGAGGGATCCTCTCCTCCCAGCTGGCACTGCTCTCCACTCTGCTTTCTGCAAACTTGAACCCCCATCCGTGAGCTCTCCTGGTCCAGCACACACCACCGTTAGGGGACAACTTCTGCGTTCTTTTCAGAGCTTTTACTTTGCTCCAGCTGAAGTTGTATGTATGCAAGAAGGAGAAAAAAAAAGAAAACCCAACTGAATGAGATCATTTTTCTCTTCTCATCTCAGACATTCAGCCTGCTAGCCAGGGTTACTGGAATAAAGCAGGGAAGCTCTTTTTCCATAGCAAGCCATCTGGTTGACATAGACTCACACTGATGCTAATCTGTTGGTTTCTTTCCTTTTATTATTATTATTTTTTTTTTTCCTGAGGAACACTTCATCTGCAGCTGTAAATTCAGACCTGCTCCCTCTGTGCGCGGAGCATTCATTTTGCACACGTATTTATTACCACATTATGCCCCATTGTAGGTGTCAGGAAATCATTGTTATCCGTGGTGTGTCTACGTCGTTCTAATGTCAGGGATGTACTTTCAAATGGAAATTAAGCAATTATGTTGCACATGGGGAAACCTGACAGATGCATAGATTTTTACACCACTGGCAATGCCGCTGTCACAAAAGCAGACATTGTTCTCAGTGGACTGTCAAAGAAAGAAAATGTATTTCGAGAGCAAAGCGCGAGGGGGAGTGAAGTAAGGAGGGGGAAACGCGGGGTAATTAACTGTGTGATTTGAGTTCATAGATCACGGAGCTGTTTAACTTCAAAATGCAGTAACGACATGACAATGAGGCTACTTAACTCATCCTTGAAAGGGAGGTTTCCAGTAGCCTTTTAAAACACAAATAAATGCTCTCAACCCTAACTTCACCTCCAGCCTGATTAAACTGGGATGCTACTGCGTGGTTACTCTTTGCACCGTTAATTTAGGGGTTGGTTTAAGTAGCCACCAGGGCAAGTGCTGTAGGAGCAAAGAGATGTGCTGATTCCCAGTTTATTGAACATCAGCCCTATAGCCAAGGTGGCCTGAGACGGTGTCCCTGGGCTGGGGAGCTGGGGGATCCTTCGCCTGCCAAGAATCTTGTGCTGCAGGTTGGTGCAACACATAAAACAGGGATGGGGACTTTCTGCTCAGCCCCCTTGGCTCTGTCGTTGTAATGCAGCACACAGCGCCGGTCTAGAGCCTCATGTAGCACAACCCGCCTTCCCTTCCCTCCTCCTCGCCTCCCCCCCAGTTATTTTTGGTTTATTACAGGCTTTATTCAGCAGTCTTTTGTGTAACTCTCCTCTGCCCTTGGTCATTAGCTTCATACTACTCCTCTGGGTGTAATAGACCAACAGCAGTCTGAAGCCGGCAGCCAGTGAGCACAGGCAATGGGCTGTACTTGTGCCCAGTTGAAATCAACAGGAATCTGGGGCCCAAAGAAGAGAATATCTTAAAAAAACAAAGTCTTTTTAAAATGTTTCCATCGAATATTCACCAGTAAACACACAAGCTTTACAGCAAGAGCTGTAAAGCTGTATAGTGGTGTACATCAAAAACTAAGCAGCCAGTTAAATGGATTTCCAGACAAGATCAAAAAGCACTTAGGACTGTTGAGGGGTGTTTTACTGATGGTTGAGATGGGTAAATCCTGTAGCCTTCACTAAGGTGAAGTTCTTACAGTTGAGATTACAGATGAACAACCGAAGATCAGGATTCCTGTAAGCCAAGGGCTGCACGAAGGTGGCTGAGGAAATGGCCTCAGCTCAGGGAGCTCAGGTTAAAAACACAAGACATCACAAAACCACTGATAGGGGAAAAAGCAGAGAATTCTATCCTTCCTACCTGCCATGAGATTAAAAAAAGGTATATATCCCACCCCAGTTTTTGGAGGAGTTAGCTACTAACTGAAGGCAAAGGCTTTTAAACCCCTCCTCTGGTCAGTCAGGTCACCATTACGTGTGTGAGAGGGGAATAAACCCCACAGCTGTTGGCTTTGGTCCAGCTGGGTGCAGGTGTCCACAGTCTGCTGCTCCTACAGATGTGGAGCAGAAGCACTTGTTGGCACCTGGACACATCTGCTGAACGTGAGAAGTCCCCATCCCCACAGCCTGAGAAGCCTCACTGCCACCCATAGCTCTCAGGGAACCAGTGTTGATGTCTCTGACTTCAGGATATGAACCCTTCTGTCCCTGTCTTCTGCAGCTCCCTTCTCACTTTTTTTTTACCTACTCATTGACCCTGGTTGCAGGATCTGGTTTTAATTCTTTTCCCAGTCCCCCAGAGAAGGCATCACTTGTTTATTAAGACACCCCCCTTCTGATCCTTCCTCCTGTCTCACTTATTTCATTGTCATCTCCACACGAAACCTGAAAGCACTCCTTGAGGAGATTAAAGATTGCAGGACAAACAAGTGCTGCTGTAACACCAGTAGATTAGCACAACAAGAGGCAAATCAAGAGGCAAAACTCAATGCCCCACAGATTAGGGTGGGTAAAAAGAGCAAAAAAATCCAAACAAGGCCAAATGATAGATCTCCCTGTGAGTACAGAAGGAGCATCAGTATCAGCATCAGCTGGACTTCTGTCATAGAACCAGAGAATGGTTTAGGCTGGAAGGGACCTCTAGAAGTCATCTGGTCCAACCTCCCTACACAAGCAGGGACATCTCTACCTAGGGCAGAGGTAGATCAAGCAAGGTTGGGGTGAAGGGCGATGACATTTTCTGTCCTTCTGCTAATACATATTTTACAACCACACAGAATCTTTCCTAGGAATATTTTCTGATGATAGGGTGCTAAAGGAGGAAAAATAAGTTAGTGACACTGTCAGGAGAGCGTGCCACAAGCAATTCACACGCATGGCAGTGCTGCTATGCCTAGCTAAAGAGTACAGGCCATCCCAGGAAGCAGTGAAATTGAGAAAAAAGCATGGTGTGAGCTCAGTGTACTACTGAGGGGCCACCCACAACATGTGCAACGTTGTGGTTGGAAGGGAGGATGTAATCCTTGGATATTGAATTGTGAAATCTCAAGTCAGACCCAGATTTTGAAAAATTCAGACTTGAATCAAGAGAATGGGCAAGAAAGTCTTATGATGAAAGCCTCTAATCATAGAATCACCGAATCACAGATTCATAAAATCATAGAATCACTCATAGAATCACTGTCTTCTCTTCCAATCCCATCCCACAAGCTCTCAACCAGCCTGTAACCGGTCCTGCAGAGGATTTCCATACATCCAAACCTCCTCTTCATGTAGACCATAGTCCCTCTCTTCATCTTCCCAGCCTTTTCCCAACCTGAGCTTGTATCAGCCCATCACCACTCTCCACTTGAGCAAACTGTCCCGTTCTCTCTGTTACACTAATAGTGTTTCAGCACCAGAGCTGCACACAGAGCTCTAGTTCCTCCCACTTTTTTTCCCCAGACTGACTGTATTTGTGTAATCATACTCGAAGCAAACATCACTTTGCTCTGCTTTATCATTTATGAAGTCTTCCTTTTATCCACCACGCTGCAGTGTCTGCTACTGGCCTTAAATGGGTCATCATCACCCCTTTCCTCCCTTGCCCCTCCTAGTTCATCTCTCCTCAGCAGGTTGGTCAGCCTCCTGGCAAAGATGCTTTTGCTCCACTTTGTCAGGTGCATCCTATCTCTCCCTAGCTGGCCTCAATCTTCAGAGTGGGCCCCATGATCATAAATGCCCAGTTCTTGTTGGCAAGAGGTGTGCAACCAGGTGTTGACCCACGGGAGCGATCTGTTCCTTCCTAAACCCTTCCCTTCACTCATGGAGACCACGTATTGTGAGCATAATGGCTCAGGCTCTGCCAACCTATAAACATAAGGATGTTAATACAACACTGTTCAGTTCAACTCAATGCTTCCAAAGCCCAGGACAGAACTTAGCTACACAACTCCCATTCTGCTCAGTGGGATTTTGTGTGGTTATACTCTGGCAGGGTTGAAAACACACACACATAGAGCAGAACACATGGACATAAGTATGAGGACATCTGAGAATGTCACTGTTTGTAGTTATTCTGCAAGTCCTCTGGGACAAATACCTCATCTCTCAGTGGTCTTCAAAGCCAAGTAGGACTTTTTTGTACACTGTAAAAATAAACAGGCTTCTATAAAGAGCTGCTGAAAAAGGCCTTGGAAAACTCTGAACCCAGAATCTCTCTGATCCTTGCAAGTGCTACTGGCAAACTATTTTCTGGAGTGTTTTTCTCTTAAAAAGGTCCAGTAACATTTTCTTCTTGACATGGAGTAACATGTCCATTCTAATGAGTTACTGCCTTTTAGTAGTTGCCTGCTACCTAGTGGTTTCACATACTGCTGGCACAAGTACAGAAGAACATTTACTGCACAACTCCCAGACAAAATGAAAAGATGGAAAAGTGCTGAACCATGGTCCTCTCTGCTCCCCCATGCTGTCCAAACTCTCTCTCTCCTCTCTGCCCTTCCCACCTTTGCTCCTTTATTTCCCAGCCTGAGCCTTTTTCCTCCATAACTTCCTGCAAGAAAACCCCCCTCTGATCCCTGTAGGAGATCATTTGGCCCATGCTGCTGATCACTAAGCAGTAGCCCTGGAAGGAAAACGTCAATCTCTTTGAACCCAACATATGCACACGGGGACAACTTGCCTTGAAAAAGAACCAAACTAACACAGCAGACAATCCTCCCTGAAGGTCTCCTCTGCCAAAGCTGCACTCTTTAACCAACCCAGCTGGGAAAAAACAAACGAAGCACACTCTCTGCAGCTCTGTGACAGCATATCCATTACAGATTTCATGGAATCATAGAACAACCCAGTTCAGAAGGGACCTCGGAAGACGGTGTGGTCCAACCCTTTGTCAGGAAGGGAGTCTACATGAGATTATCCAGCAACCTGACTAATTGCATCTTGAAAACCTCCAGCCATGGGCTCTCTACCACATCCCTGGAGAGGGTGTTCCAGTTCCTACTATAAAAAATGTCTTATGTTGAGGTAAAACCTCTCCCAGTGCAATTTATACCTGTTGCTCTTTGTCTTCGTGTGACTCCTCATGAAGAGAGAGCCTCATTTCTCTTTGTAGCTGCCCTTTATCTACTGGAACACTGTGATAAGGTCACCCCACACCTTCTCTTCACCAGGGAGAAAAGACCTAACTCCTTCAGTCTTCCCTCACAGGGCAAGTTCTCCAGCCATATGATCACCTTTTTGACCCTCCTTTGGATCCTCTCCAGTATGTCCATGTCTTTCTTGCATGGGGACTGGGACCGGACACAGTTCTCCAGGTGCATCCTGACAAATGCTGAGCAGAGTGGGCTGATCATGTCTCTATCTATCCTAGATTTCCCCACTACATTCAAACTTATTTCCTTACTTCAGTCTCACTCCAGATCTGCCAATTCTCCATCTGCTTAGAGCTGGAGCAGAGCACATGTCTGTGCCTGCGCTGGATGTGGAGCACTTGGGAAGCTAAAATCCTGTCCTGCCTAGGAGCATGCATGGAGAATTCAAAGATATTACCCAAATAAACTGTCATTAAGTTATCCTGGGAGCAACTATGCTGCTAAAACCCCATTAATGTGGTGTTTGGTTGGTTGGTTTTTACCAGGCTTTTGGTATCACCAGACTCCAGGAAGGTCAGAAGTTACAATTTGTGCTTACTAAGGGCAAAGTTGTACCAAAGCAGCACAAAAAATGTGGGGTTTTTCATCCATGGGAGCAAATGGCAGCATTAATTTCTCCACAAAGCTTCTATTCCACAGAGCACAGCCTATACCAACAACTCATGACCCAGAACTAGAGGAAAACTTCCCTGCATCCAGACTTGGGAGCCTGGGTCAGGGCTCAGTTCTTCTGCAGCAGGTTGTCTGCCTCACATGGTGTTATGAAACAAGTGGTAATCTGACATTGCTTTTCCTGAAATTGGAGCAAATCAGTGTCTCTGTGTAGTTCTGGTCTCCAAAGAGGTATTTCTGCTTGTGAGAGGCATATGGGAATTCAAAGAAGTTCAGGTTGAGTTCAGCGGATTCAGTTTTAAATGTATCTTTATTTAAAGCGTAATCCTGTGAGCTAGAAACTGTCACAACTCACTGTGATGAGGTAGGGAGACATAATTCAGGGTTTATAGATTGAAGGCTGAGGGACAGGGAGTTGAAGTGCACTTGGATATGCTCTTTCAGCTGAGTCTTAACACCTTAAACAGTTACGACCCTCTGGCTGTTGGTTGCTGGTTTAATTCACACTGGAGGGCTGACTGTGCCTCACACAACAAGTCACAGCATCACAGCCAAAGGGGCAGGGGGCAGTTAACAGCTGAGAAACAATAACTGGAAATGAAGGGGCTAAAAGTCCTTAAAAGCACTCACAAGAGGACATCTGGAAAGGGGGTGGGGAGAGGCCCAGGTTAGTTTATCTACCTTTATTGCTTGCAGATAAAGTAGATCATCTAGTCCAATATTTCAGTGCTTTGTGAGCTAATGGGAATGTTTTAGGCAATGGAGAGTGGACTGCAAAATTGTTATAAACAAATGAGCTTTGCCCTTTCATAGAACAGCTTTTCTGGGGGGAGAAGATTGTGGTTATAGGGCAAAATTTCAATTACTGCTTTAGTGGATGTAAGGGAAAATGATACGGCAACACTGTAGAATGTAATCTGTGGGGTGGAGAGAGGAGGTCCCCTTCCAGAGAACAGGTTAAAAAGTATGTGTTTATAAAATGAGGAGAGAGAAACAATACTTCCTGGAAAGCTAGAGACCTTGTGAGCCTGACCTACACTGTCTAGCCTGGAGGTTAAATTCAGTTCCTCAAATACTCAAATACAGCTTCATTCATTTGTAGGGCTGCAGAAAGCTTTGATTTTGGACGTCTCCATGAATGCTCCTGGACTTGATGATCTTGGAGATGTATTCCAGCCTCAGAAATCCTGTGTGTGCTGGTGCTTGTTCTAAAGCAGTTAGCTTGGCTGGCCTGAAGTCAAGGGGAGGCGAGGATGTACCAAGTTAGCACCTCTTGGAAAAGATCTGAAAAAGAATCTGCCCCTCAGTGAAAAGACAGAGAGTAAACACAGCAATGAACATCACCCTAAATTAGAGAGCCAGATTTTAAAGGACAGCACTTCTCTATGGTCTTCCCCTTTTTTAAATTGATGAGCCTCACGGAGACATTGTTTTACCTGGGATGACATTGCTTGTGTTGCAGCTATCAGCTACCAAATGCATTTTATCAGCTACCAAATGCATTTTAAAAGGGAGCTTTGGGAAAATCAGGGCAATTTGCAACGTGGCAGACCCTAAGGGACGTAGAAGTTGTGCACACAGAGAGCTCAGCTTAGACACTTGAGCTATGGCAGTTGGTTAGTCGTGAAGCGACCTGTCGTTTTCTGCAGTCTTTGTGTTACTTAGGGATTGACCATAGTGAGCTAAGGAGTGTAAAATGCTATTCTGTATCTAAATAGAAGTTGTCTTTGTGCTTTGTGCTTAGCACTGGTAATTCTGTTTCTACAGACAAGTGCTGGTGAGTGGCAGGTTTATGAAATGGTACAAATCTTACTGCTTTTCTTGCTTGGTTCTCATTAATACCGATAAACCAACCTGATTGCCAAGTAAAAATTCACCACCTTTGCTCTGCCCCTTGTTCTCTGGATTTTACAAATGAAAGGGCAGTAACTTTCCTAACAGCCTTGGAGCCTCATGCCAGCACTGAGAACAGCATCACAGTGATACCAGGATAACATTTGGGCAGAGGAACAGCTTTCCCCTTGTGTTTAACTGCTACAAAAACATGGAAAAGAATTGCCTATAACTTCTGTTTCAGTCTGGATGGAGCACCTATATACTACATGTATAAGATCCTCAAGGATTCGCCCAATTGCTTCACTGAACCTTTCCTAATGAACTTTCAGATTTGTATCTGTCTCAGGATTCATTACCTCCTTCAATTCAGCCTAAGAATTCCTGACTCACTTGTAGATGCTAACTGTATAAGCAGCCTGACTGCACTGCATTTTTCTTTGCATTTCTCTGTGAAATTGATAAAGTAATAATCAACAAATGTATTTATTTCCTTTTAGGACATGAATTAAAAAGAAAATCTTACAAAAAAACCCCCAAAACTGCAATTTACTGAAATATAGATAATTTTATTCATACATCAAGCATTTTTTTTTTTACATGTAAGCTAGAAAAATAGAAATTTCCTCTTGGACACACATAATATTCTTGAAGTATTGCCTAAAAAACTGTGTTAAAATATTTTTTTTCCTTGAAAAGTGACAGTGCACATTGCTGAACCGGACAAGCATAGAAGTAACAAAAAGAATTCAGTGCAAATTGCTAAAATAAGCTTTCAAATTCCATTTCCTTTCACACCTGATTTCTAAGTGGTTAACAGTTCCAAGTTTTTCATACTCATAGTCAAAATCTACAGAAGTGCACGTTCAATATGTTAAAAATCCTCTCAATTGTTACTCTTCAAAAGTTTTGTAGCAAAGAATTGGCTATTACTGGTTATTTTGAGGAACAGGTATTGAAGCTAAAAGCATCAGATTGCATCTGACACAGATCACTGAAGGATCTCATTAGCATCCAATTTGTGTGTTTCACACAGAATGAGGTTGAAATGTTGAAGTTCACTCCCCAGAAAATGGCTCTTACATAAGCAAAATAAATAAGTAGGTCTTTATTTTTTTCCTTTCCCCTGGAGGATCACACAGGTTATGGTTTGGTTCTCAGTACAAAAGGCACATGTTATTCTGTAGTTGTTTCTAAGGTTTAAACCCCTTAGAATAAAAGAAGTAAAATAAAAATACAGCTTTGCTATCTGCAGTTCTGAACACACATCCTCGCCTCAAGCTTTAGCACTTTGAGAGTCAGACTGCACAACCAGAGCTAGGTGACAACTTCTGGATAACAGGGTTGGACAAAACCACGTAAACCAATCTCACTGAATGATTTCCAAAAAATATAGATGTCCTAAAAAAATAGACAACTATTTCTTTCAGTTTGGAGGATTCTGTGTCTCAATCATGCAAAGAGTACCAAAAGAAAGAAAATTCCTACAAAATCAAGCAATTATTTAAGACTTGCTCAAGGATGCTGTCGGTCTGACTTTGCAAAATACTTCAGCAGGTGCTTAATTTTAAGCATGCGAGTCATTGTGCCGAGACAGATTTTATGGTGAATACTAATGCACCCATATTAGTTAGACCAGCTCTTCCACTTCAAGATAAGCATGGACCTAAGTGCTTTGCTGGATATGGATCAGGATGCTCAGCACCTAACAGGACTTTAGGCGCTGATCCAGCAAAGCACTTATCCACATGGACAACACTGCTGCCTTTAAGATCACTGCTCATGTGCTTAACATTAGGCATGCTCATAAGTGCTTTCCTGGAAGGGCCCAATAGACCAATAGTGTATAAGCTATAAAATTTGAAGCAGTGTATGTTTAACACACCGCATATTTAACAATGTTAATCTGCTGAGATTTGCTTTTTCTTGGAACGGGGCATGTCTAACTTCAAGCATTTATTTTCAGAGAGCTGCTTTGAGATTGGCAAGTTAAAATAATATTAGCGAGTCTCCTTCTGCTGCTTTCATTTCTTCTTTGCACGTCTTTGCGCGGGCATCTAAAATGGAAAGAGAAAACTCTAGTCATAAACATTAATCGAGTCAAATAAGGATCCATGTGTTTAGTTTCCCTCTAGAAGTCAGATGCAAACGAACAGCCGAAGAGACGCGTCACTGAACTCTTCTCCGTTTCAGATCCGAATGCAATTTCTGCCAACTGTGCCTCCTCCTCCACTGAAAATATTCAAATAACCAATTTGTCGCTTCTACAAATAGAACCAAGTTTATTACTTAAGGCTAAAAATGATGTGCAAGTTCAACCCTTAAGTCAGTGCTGGTATTTCCATATGAAGTTTTCCACGCCGACTGATGTCGATCCATTTGCAATGTCTAAAGTAGTGGGAATTAAGAGCTGCTTAAACGCCAAACAACAACTATAAAAGCATCACAACTCATCAGATATTTACATGAATGAGACGGCGTGTTAATTCAGAAAAAGCCCACGTTTCCATAATGGTGCTGGCATCTCATTTCACACTAAGCTAACCAAGGAAGAAACAGCAAAGCAGCATTTCATAATGACCTACTGCTACCGCTGGCCAGGCAGAATAACTATATTTCAATCCTCCTTGTGGTAGGAAATATTGTTTTATGTATTTGGCACCATATGCTCTTCGTAACTTCTTACAGCTACATGTTGAGGAAGTTTCAAAGTTACTAAATGTATTTCATTCTTTCCTAAAGGGAAAAAGAGTTTTTGTTTTCATGTGAAAGCTCTAATGGCTTTTGGAAATGGCATTGAGTAAATTCCTGCTCAACCGAAAGGCACAGTCACTACTAAAATTACTATTGTTGTAAGTTACGGCATAGCTGACAGCTGGAGTTGAGATGTGACGTGCTAAAGTACAACGCATCTATGCCCAGAGGAAGAACTCCAGACTTTGAGTGCAGGGGCAGATGTGGGAGTCATGTACAGAGGAAGAAAAAAGAGAAATCTGTACCCCAGATCAGAAGTCAGCACTCCCATCTCTGTCCGGATTGTCCTCCTTCTGGCCTAAATTCTGACCAGAGCAACCGTGACTTTTTCTTAGCAGAAAGGTTCTTGAACTGTTCAGTCAATGACAAGATGCACTTCCAACATTTATTTTACAAAACTGGTGAAATATGAAAAGAAACACCAACTAAAACTAGCAGATTTAAGTATCTAGGAGAAGAGCTTCTACCATAAATCTGTCCTACCTCACCGTTCCCGTTCCTGAAGTAACTCTCCCATTCCTGCTTTTCCACTCAAATATCCATCCTATGCTCTTCATGACTGCAATTTTATTAAAGCACCAAATGACTTGGGAGAATGATTCTAACCAGAAAATGAATAGTGTCTGAATCTGAAACACACACTTCTCAGCCTATATTCAAACACTGATACTACAGGTTGATTTTCAGAGATAAAGACGACATAGCAGTGAGTTCTCAGAATGTCTGAAAAGCATTTTCTCCTAAGGAACTTCATTTTGGGTCTAGATAATCCACTTCAGACAATTGTCTTTAAACCCAGGAACTTTAGCTGCACACTACTGGGAGGCCATCCACATTTGTTAAAGAAATCTCCCTGTAATCAGACAGCAATTCCATAAATTTCCAGATATTTTCCTCTATTGAGAATATCAACCATGCTGACTTCCCCATTTACAAACTATGCTCAAAACTGTGAAAAATACCCTAGTTTGAAAGACATACCCACCCTGACAGCAGCTGCAAAACACTCAGCAAGGCTTTCCATTCATTCCTGGTTGAAAGAGAACGCCACGGAGCTCTTTAACCTCACGAACACCACTGTAATCCAAAGCTTGCCCGAAGCAGCCAGCAAGTCACGAGCTGAAAAATGGCATAGTTACTAAAAATGAAGAAACTCCTTGTTTCTCACAAAGTCCCCGTTATCAGGAGATACAGCCAGATTCCCTACGGAGCTAAAATAGCGAAGAATGATGAGTAGAGGGTCTTTGTAAAACACAAAGTGTAGTTGATCCACGGTAATAACAACTGGTGGATGAATCTGCAAGTGCAGAAGTGGCCAGACCTATACAAATGATTCCAGTGACTCCAACTCTTTCAGTTCTGTGAATCAGGGAAGTTGAGAACACAGCAGGCAGCTATCCCTCTGAATATACAGGAATACCAGAGTAATGAGGAAAGAACACACCCAGGAGTGAGTAGTGAGTTTCAAGCAACAGTCCTACCTTGTGTAAAACTTCCCCAAAATAAAGGGTATCTAAGAGCTGTGGTTTAACCCAGCAGGCAGCCAAACACCACACAGCCGGTCGCTCACTTCCCCCCGTGGGATGGGGGAGAGAACTGGGAAAAAAAGTAGAACTCCTGGGTGGAGATAAAGAGGGATTAATAAGATAGAAAAGGAAGGGAAAATAATAATGCTAAAAGAATATACAAACCAAGAGATGCACGATGCAATTGCTCACCACCTGCCCAGCCCTGGACCACCAGCCCCTGGCCAGCTACCACAGGGTGTGGAGTACCCCTCTGGCTCGGTGGGGTCAGCTGTCCTGGCTGGGTCCCCTCTCAGCTTCTTGTGAACCCCCAGCCTCAGCTGCAGGGCAGGGCCAGAAGCTGACAAGCCCTTGACTTGGTGTAAACACTGCTCAACAACTAAAACATCGGTGTCTTATCAGCTTTGCTCTCACACTAAATCCAAAACACAGCCCCGTACCAGCTCCTAGGAAGAAAAATAACTATCCCAGCTGAAACCAGGACACTAAGGCACTAAGCTTTTGAATCCAGGTCCAAACAGGCTTCCTTAAAAATCCCAGTTTTGTCTTTAAATAAATCTTTCTCTAATTATTTTTGTAAGGACCTATTGACCTTGGAACAGAACATAAAAATATCCCTATATTGCTATGTGTTAAGAGATTTATCATGTAAGCCCAAAGTGATGCTGTAATTCTTCAAGGATTAAAATATATACACAGGAAAATACCCAAACCTGACCTAACTCCTGAAACATACAGCAAATACACCAAGCATAAATTTGTTACACAAAGCACTTTATTGCATTACAAGCACGTTGACATTTATTGCAATTTGTTTCTAGCATATTCAAAACAAACCAAATCCCAATATAGACACTATCTTTGCCTCGCTAAATTGCCACTAGCAGCAGTGCTTACATCAGCACTTAGATTTGGGTCAACATAAAAATGTAAAGATGCCATCCTATTCCCACGTAATACTGGGTAAAAAAAAGATAATCACCAGAAAGTCTTAAAAAATAATGCCCTGCATCTACTATACTAACACCCCCCCCCCGAGACATCTTTAGCTTAACATAAAAATAACCAGTGTATAAAAATCTTTCAAAAACAAGTCTTTATTTTGATGCTTTAGGTTTGGAGCTGAAGAAAGTAGAAATGGATTTCATTCCACTCTTATCAACTTTGGCCAGAGCCTTTTGTGCTGCAGACATCTTGTTGTTTGCCTGTTAGTGAAATGATAAACAGAAAAAGTTAAGCAGCATCTCCATGGGAAGGGAGTGGAAGCTATAAACTTCTAATTACAGAAGTCAAGCAAGAAGCTGAATTTCTTTTTTTGGTACGCAGCAGCAAAGGTAAGGTTACGTAGGCTTTAAGCTGTAGGAGAGAAACTTGACAAAGCAAATTTGAGATTATTCAGACAGAAAACTACTTATCACAAAGGACTTAACCTCAGACAAAGACAGAGAATCAATTCCAAGGACAAGGAGGTGAAACACCTTCCCCTTCTGCAGAATGAGGTATCCCAACTCAAACATTTACTTTGGGATAATCCCCGGGTGTACATTAGGAGGAATAATGCATGCAGTGTAACAGATGCATACTGTACCCTCCGACTCAATCTCACGATTATGCTGTCAGCAGGCTGAATTACAACCTTGCATTACAGATGATGAATAATTCACACTGATTTATTATCCAAGACTCTACGCACAGTGAAATAAAGGCAAAAGAGATGGAAGAACGAAGAATGAAGAAGGCAACTAACATTTGCAAAGCACTTTGAGGCCACTGGGACAAATTCCCAGACTTTTACACCTAAAACGCATTTTATGAACCACATTTTATAGAGGTGACCTCTTTTATTTCTTACATCTTAAAATGTTATGTTTTAAATCTCTAGCTGTTTTCCCTATTAAGAAAACTTTGCATTGACCTTTGTTTTTTTTTTAATGACACTCCTCAAGTCTGCAGGACTTCACAATTACAATAGTTGGGATCAGCAAGAAGGTTATGGATAGGATGGAGATACGCAACAACGGTACGATCGTCCGTGTGACTGTACAACCAAAAGCACTTGCCAAAGTGTTTTAAAAAGAGCAGTATACTGTACTGAGTCCAAGAGCTATCTTTTCTTTCCCAGATTCTCTCATCAACGTGCTTCATTATTTCAGAAGTAAATCATATTTAATGTTAAAATGAATGATCTCTCCTCGGTTTGTTTCTATCTTTGTGCTCAGTTCAAAAGCTATAGGTAGGTTATGGGGGAAGGGAGGAAACCTGTATTTTAAACTGTTTATCACCTTCACTTAGGGGGCAATCTTTCTCTGATTTAGAAATTAGCATGTGCCCCAAATACAAAGAAAATTCTGGGGGTGTGGGGGGGAGGAAGGGATGCATCTGTCACCAGCTGCTTCTTGCAAAAGGATAAAGAGTAGTCAGCATTAGTCTGAAGGTCACAAGACCAGCACAGAGGGCCTTTTATGTTCCCCATGGACTGGAGAAGGATTCATTTTCTTTCAGTGTTCAGAGAAATAAGCCAGTGCAAGCCTCACAACCTTGGCACACAGAGACGGAATCTATTTCTTTTCACATCTCTGTTACTCTCCTAGGAAAAGTACAGTGGCAGGCACCACGGGACTCAAGATTTGAATTGGCCTCCAAATTTGGGTTGGAGCTGGCCATCAGCAAGCTTTGTGTTGGTTTAACTTCATTAAGTTGACAGAAGTGCACGAGCAATAATTCTAGCTAAAAGTAAAGCCTGTCTTAGCATACCTTAGAACAAAAGTGATTGCTGCCATCTTTGTTTCTCTTTCCTATAACTGAAATTTAACATTTGCTGTCACTAAGCCATGGGATTTCTCATCCAGGGATCTCAGAGAGCTTTGCAAACATTAGCTGAGGACCTTAAAATGTGTTAAAATCTGCGAGGTTCACCTGAATGTTCACTGATAAAATACAAAGAGTAACAGTATAGAAGAGCTCAGAACAGGACACTAAGACTATCAAACTCAAATTAAACCTGAATGAGAAGTTTAAGGGGATGTAACTACAGACATCTGCCATTTTGTATTGGTTTTTCTGATGTGTTTTGGAGGAGAAAAACAGGCACTCTGAGCTAATGTTTGTTATTAATCTAAGCTTTAGCAAAGCATGCACGAATGCAAGGCTTGCTTACCTTTTTGGTTTTCAGATTGCTGCTGTTAAACTTAGTATAGTCTTCTTCTGCTTCCATAGGGCCATCTGATAATTTCCTTTTCTGAAATGTTAGAGTGGGGAAGTTGCTCTGTCAACCACTTTATGATGTGGACACATCAAAGTTTAAAGCTTTGGCTTTCTAATGTAGCCATAGCACCAAAACAGGACTGGTAATCAACTGAAGAATCTGGAGTAACAGTGGAAGATTCCTCAGGTAATTGTCTTCTTTACACGTGAATATATACCACCTCTAGAGTATTCAGGAGAGATCAGTGTCATAGGAGGCAATTTCTTCTTCCTAGCCTTCTGAAGAATGCCTTCTAGCTATCATTTGAATCCCATTTTTAACCTCTATGATAGTGACTTTGGTGTCAGAATCTATTTAGAGAACTTTTATGGAGCAGCTGTTGGAAGTTAGTGTCTAACAGCCAGGGAACCAGACTCTGGTCCCCGTGGTCTCATGGAACTGTGCAGCAGCTCCAGTGTTACTGCTGTCTGCCAACACAAGCGGATCATCATCTAGTCTATTATCTGTTTGTTCACAATCTTTAGAAGTAATTAGTTTCTACAGCTTGGCAACAGTGAAACACTTCCATAGCTCTGCTGACTGCTTCATCACTTGAGTCCAGCAGTACATTAAGAAGCTTGACTCTGCAGGCACTGGGTGCCTTCTGATTTCAGAATAATAGAAGGGAACAGTTCTCAGCATTTCACATGATCGGGCCATAACAATGAATATTTCTTTCCATAAACTGTGAGCGAGCATGTGTTTAGTTTAAAGGTGAAAACTTCCTGGTATGTTTCCAAAAAAGGGGGAGAAAAAAAAAAAAAAAAAGTATGTAGTATTTTACAACGCTGTGTTTTTATTATTATTATTATATATCTGATATTACTACCCTGTCCTTAATATCCTGTGAAATCTAAACTGTGGCCTTCCTAGTTTTGTGCCAAAGAGAATGATTTTGCAAGCAACTTGGATGGTACCATACATTTTAAGATCCTGTTTTATTCATTTTGTTTATGGTGCTTGTGATCTCTCTCTCTCTCCCCCTACTCCCTCTCTCTCTTTGGCACAGAAGCCAGGTCTGCAGCTTAGATTTCTCAGCTCTTAGAACCAGATCCAACAGCAGCCTTTTCTTTTGATTTCAATGGGACCTGGATCAGCCTCTCTAGGAGGCTGTTTACTGTACTGTGATTACATTTTCAAATGACAATCTAATGAATAATTACTGTTCTTCTCTTTTTGGAATCTGATAAACAAGTTTTTAAAACTTACAACAAAATGTTTGTCTTGCAGCAAAACATTTGCTCTTTAGTTGTAGCAGAGCTTACATGTTGTTTGTAGATGTCTCTCATCATCTGCCAACGGGCAGACTCCCTGTGCTGACAAACTGGACAGTGTGACGATTACAACACAAGATCAATGGCTTACAATTAATACAAAGAATATGTAATTTTGATTTAAATGTTAAATCACAGAGTCCAGACTGTACCCAGTTTACTCTTGTACTACAAGAGAGAGACTCTGTCGTAGCTTTTCTGTTAACCACTGACGGTCCCAAATCTCTCCTCCCTTCAGAATTGATTTTCACATCATTTCTAAATGTGCAATTCCTTTACCAAAATAGGAGATATGTGTTAGACCCTTCTTTATTTGCTACCATCCTATACTTTGTCTGTCAATACACCTTGCCCTCATGAAAAGAAATGTCAATACAAGTGAAAAAAAATGGTCTGGCAGAGACTATAGGTTCCAGTGTAGAAACCTGCCATGCTCCTCTGAGACTGTGAAATAAAGGAGTGAAATCTCTGAAGCTGCAAAGATTTAAACACAGAAGCATCGTACACACCCTGGTCAGTGCTCTGGAAATCAATCAGATCCTCAGCAACGTTTCACTGCCCAACAACTGAACAGTTCTAAGCCTCATTTCCTCTGTAACCAAACTGCTGAAATAAAACTATTTTTAAAACCAGATTCTCAGAACTATCCCAATGGTATAAAAGCTATTCGTGCATAATATGTGTAATGTACATCACATGTAGTTTAATATAGTTGTTGTAATATGGCTAATGAATATCAGTTGGCTCCTGCCGCGTGTTTAATATTTCTTACAATGCATAAAGATAATTCTTAACTGAATCAAAGGGCCAAGTAACTGTGCAGCCAGAACAACTGTCCAACCACATGGAAATAACTTCTATCCATGGATGTACGTTGGAGAACAAATGCTATTAATAACAGTAGGGCCCAATTATTCCTGCATGTGCTAGCTGACATACTGCTTAACAGAACAGTCACGGAACCAGCCAGAAATGAGGCTATTTTAGCCTTTGTTTCAGTTAGTAGCAGGGACGTTGCAGGAAAGGTCTGTGGATTAAGTAACCTAGTTTCAGTAGACATAGAATGCCTCAGTTTAAATTAAATGGGAAGGATAATCAAACGTGGAGTTTGTGATTCTAGTGGGGCACACTGCAAAACTTCTTTCTCTAAGCCAAAGCAAAGGGACTGGATGTGTGAGGAGGGCACCTGGAAGTGGTTTGGATCTTTTACTTCAATCTTGCAGGAAAGAGTTTCTCAGACTAAACTATATGAATGCTCCCTATTGCTCAGACAGATGCACATGTATTTCCTTCCCCCACCCCCGAAAAAAGAAACTAGGAGTAAGCAAAAATTCAACAATGAATGGGGGAAAAAAAGACTGCCAAAAGAATTAAAAAAAAAGGGGGGGGTGGGGGGGGGTGAGAAGAGAAAGAAAACAAGAAAAAAAAGAAAAGAAGAAGAAAAAAAAAGATTTGTTTTAAGGGTCAGGTAATACTGGGATAAAGTGAGAACTGCCAAAAAGTCAAGCCGAGTTAGACCTTGGAAAGGAAATTAAAACAAATAGTAGAAGGTTGTTTAGCCACAGAGGCAAAAAGGGAATTAAAAAAGAAAAAGTGAAGCTGCTATACAGTAAGGATTGGATAGATATTAAAGCTAATCTATGTGTAGCCCCCAAATGGAATAAATCCTTTGCCTCAGTAAATTGTTTTCAATAAAGATGACGAGGTTAAACACAGGGGCAGAAAAGAGAATAGAAATCACTGCCTGCAAGATAGCAGTAAAACTCAATATGCTGACACTGTTGGGAGACTGCCTCAGAAATCACAAGTCCAGAGGCAAAACCTGGCAATTCTTCTGTCAGGTAGGGAGCATATTGCAGCAGAATAGCCAAACACCCATCTCTACATCCAGTGAGGAAACAGAGTGAATAGGCCTCAGCAGGATGGAGAGGGGAGAAAAGTGAAAGAAGGAGGAAAAATTACAGATATAAATGAAAACTAAACACAAGTAATGCCTAACAACTTATCTTTTTTTTTTTTGTCTCAAAGATAACACATTTTCTGGTGACAGAAAATGCAAAGGATTGCCAGAGGACTTGACATGGTGCCACTTAAGGAACTGAAATTACAGAAAACAAAGATTGCCTAAGAATTTTAAGCTAGGTAAGAAAGGGGGTAAAAGGGTAACAAAGGTAAATAATGCAGAAAGGGATATCACTGGATTGGATGGAGATTACTACTGGAGTGCCACAAACAGTATCTGTTCAAAATGTTCATTAATTGTTAATTAAAGATAACAGCATGCTAACATTTGCTGAGTGTACACCACTGAGCAGCATTATGAATACCCAAGGAGCTTTGAACACTGCAAAGGAAAAGCCAAAGAACCTTCAAGACTGGCAACATTAAAACCAGCTGAAATGTAGAAGGTCATGTACACAGCAGTTATCTGCATGAACCTCTTCTAAATCTGAATGCTGATCAACTAACAATTGCAGTGGAATAAAAACCAAACAACTGTGTGTCTCAACTGTTCACAGCATGACTGTGAGGGATCTGGTACATCACACAGGAACAGAGGCAAATGGGATTATTCTAGGATGTAATGAGATAAAGTATTTCCAGTTAAGACAAGAAGGGAAGAATGCCATCTTATTGAACTGCTAAAGGTTTTATCACAAAGAATTATATATGATTCTGGTCACCTGCTTTGAAACAATTGAATTCATCTTGGAATAGGTGTAAAGAAATGTTCCTGCAACGACGAGGCAATGGAGATCCCGACTTAAAACGATAAAGTTTGGCTTCACAAAATGAAAACAGAAAGGATATACATCTTCCCTTTACACATTGAGAGAACTAATGTTAGAGAGGGAAAAGAGCCATTTCAATTGAAAAAAAACACAATGATAATGTTAGCACAAAAGCGTGGGGGAATAAATTGGCCATGAATAAATTCAAGGTGGAATTTACAGGAAGGTTTCTGAGCATCAGAGGAATGAGGTTATAGAACAGTCTTCCAAGAGAAGTAATGGAAATAAAAAATCCTAATGAGACTTACAGTGAAGAATGGTCAGTGTATGAGAGATTATCCAACATGGTTGTCTGGGAATCCATGACCCAGGAGGTCCCTTTCAGGGTCCTCATAAATTACATACGAAGGAAAACCTATGAGGTCATATTGTCCCATCAACCTCAATAAAACTAAATAAGCAAAACACGTATGAAAAGACTGCTGACCAAACCCATAAAATATGTCTCTCTCTTTCCCAAACAGGAAAACCAACCAAAATATTCCTTATTAAAAAGTATGAAGTACCTGGTAAATTTCTTGCATTATTTCAGACTGGCTTTTCTAAATACTTACTCTGTTGTACCTAGTGCTTGGCCTAGTCTAGTTTTAGTAATAATTCAGAGAAATTAGATTACAACAGTTATCTGTCAGTATCTTAAGCTTCTCCTACCTTCAATGGTGGTTCTGCTGCTGGGCTTTTGAATTCTGGGAGCCTGGAGAACAAAAGATTTTAAGTTACATATTGAGACAGCTGGATTGCACAACCTAAAGCTTGCGATTCCTTCCCCACAAAAGCTGCCTTGGTTGTCAGACACGTGTCTGCAAAAAAAGCAGCTCGGGGACTCTGACTTAGATAACTAAAGCAGAACCAGGCACCATAGGAAATCATGGGATCTTTAAAAGGTTCTTAATCTGGCAGTCAAAACGGAAGAGCTCCACCTTACATTTGGAAACCTTGGCTATTAGTAAGATATTATAAAGCAGATAACATCTCTTCGATGAAACTGTTAAGCTATGGGAATTTAAGCTGCAAATTGCATGATTTTCCATAGTCTCCCACAGCGTCCTCCTGGAAAAGCTGGTGACAAGTGCACCCTTTGCTGGGTTGAAAACTGGCTGGGTGTCCAGGCACAGAGTGGTTGTGAAGGGTGCTGCATCCAGATGGTGTCTGGTGACCAGTGGTGTCCCCCAGGGATCAGTACTGGGCCCAGTTCTGTTCAACTTCTTCATTGCTGACCCAGATGAGGGGGTCGTGTCTACCGTTAGTAAATTTGCAGAACTGGAGTGGACTGCCCAGGGAGGTGGTGAAGTCACCATCCCTGGAGGACTTTAATTAGCAGGGCTGGTTGTGACAGAACAAGGGTTTATGTTTATAAAGTAAAAAAGGGTAGATTTAGCTAAGATATAAGGAAGAAATTTTTTACAATGAGGGTAGTGAGACACTGGCACAGGTTCCCCAAAGAGGTGGTAGAGGCCTCATCTCCAGAAACATTCAAGGTCAGGTTGGAGGAGTCTCTAAACAACTCATTCTAGTTGCAGATGCCACTGCAGGGGTGTTTGACTGGATGGCCTTTAAAGGTGCCTTCCAACCCATGCCATTCAATGATTCTGTGAAAGGCATCTCCTACGAGGACAGGCTGAGGGAGCTGGGGTGGTTCAGCCTAGAGAAGAGAAGGCTCCAGGGGGACCCAACAGCCACCTTCCAGTAGCTGAAGGGAGCTGATAAAAAGCCTGGAGCGGGTCTGTTTACAAAGGCCTGGAGTGAAAGGACGAGGGGCAATGGGTTAAATTAGAAAGCAGTGGATTTAGATTGGATGTGAGGAAGAAGTTCTTAACCACGAGAGTGTGGAGCACTGGAACAGGTTGCCCAGGGAGGTGGTGGAGGCCCCATCCCTGGAGACATTCAAGGTGGGGCTGACAGA
>JANHFX010014013.1:0-31705 GCA_027560015.1 Chloroceryle amazona | reverse complement strand
GCCCTCCGGCCGACCCCGGCCTGGCCAAGGACTCTTCTCTTTAAAAGGGACAGTTTTAAAAGCCATGTATTAAACAAAATGAATAAAACGGAACACAAATTCACCTGTTAAAACATCAGACTGGTACTTCATCATATTGTGAATTTTGAAGTGGATTTTTAAAAAGACCTGGTTAGTTTGATAAGTATTGTAATTCTTAGTTATCTACAATGGAACTTGTCACAGAAATGCTGATTAAAATATTAATTTATATTTTCCTTCGCTTCAGGTCAAAATATGCCACTTTGAGGGATATGCAAATTTGAAACTGTATACACCAAACAACATCACTACTCGTAACCAAGCTGGGCTAGTTCTGCTGACAGGATTCAGTTTTGGTTTTGAATGTTTACTTGGTAGCATCATCCCCACAGATGGACTTTGCTCTGTTGATGGTGTTTTTTCCTTTTAGAAGCCTGTATCAGTCTGTATCTGCCACTACAATCTGATTCTCAAGGTAGTTAGTGCTTTCTGTGAAGCATTTAGGTGCTGTATCCCAAGATATTTCTCAATATGCAAACCACAGGACGTTTTTATTCAAGCCACATTGTTTTGTCAAGGTGAGCATCACCTCATTGTCAAAAGGGTTTCCAAGGAGGCACTAGAGAAACAAGAAACCTTTGAATAGCCCAACCTCCTGCGAGAGAATGAGAGGGAAGTGTCCTCTGATACTGTTGTGGGTTAGGAATTGCACATCTCTAACGAACATCGGAAGCAAACAGCAAGTTGTACCATGGCAGTCATTTGGGAGATTAAGCTCTACTGGAAATCGGATCACTAAATTCTAGTGGGATGGACAACTCCTCCTGGAAGTTCGTCTAGCATAATAAAAAAAAAGCAAACAAAAAACCATTTAAACTTAGTTTAACAGCACAGCTTAACCATTGAATGACCAAATAAAAAATAAATACATTTATCACATCAGCTGCTACTAAGATTTGTTGTCTTATTTCAGGTTTACAGTTAGTTATATAAATATACCAACCCTTGCGTGATAGGAGGCCAAAACAAGTGTATTCTGTTGATTTGGCAAATGTTTCATGACAAATATTCCAGAGTTTAATTAATTTCCATTAATTACACATAAGGTTCAGAAGATTCTGAATTGCAGCCTTATTATCTAGTATTCTTAGAGAAGATTTATTAAGCACACTTAAGTGATGTTACATAGATACACATTTCTGAAAGAGCCCTACAAAACTTTTCCCAAATGAGGTCACCAATTCAGGCACCAACAGACAGCAGAAAGAAAAACAGGTATAATTATCCGACATAGAACGACACTGTCAACTATTCAGTTAAGTGCCCTATTTCAATTATCCAACTTCTGCCTTCTCAGGTCTGATGTGACCAATGCCAGCCCATGTTCTTAAACCTATGGTACTTCTAGACAACGTATGTAAATTTACAGTATACAATTTGGATTCACCATGCATGAATACTTTGTGTGTAACATTTAATAAGCTCAATCTACATCCAGAATAATTTACATGAAAGGACAATATTTATTTAAACAGAGCTCAATGGGTAACCATGGTATCTGAGTGCATCCAGAGGAAAAAGGGGTCAAATGTGAATCAATCAACGGCACTCCCACACTTTTACTGTTTGATCTACACTTCCAGTAACCACATACGGTGCCGTCTTGTGGAAATCTGCGAGGAAAGAAAAGCTCAGGTTAAGAATGGATCTAACACTTCAGTATTTTCCACTCCGTCGATGTCATTACTTTTTCAAAGAACGGTACCAGCTCGAAAACTGCATTTCAAAGCTCATCGTGGCTGTAGCTCTGCAGGCAAATTCTCACGTGCCGTAATTTTGTAAAGCATGAAAATCTACTTCCAGTTCAGTTACAAAGGAGCTCTCACGGAAAGGAAACCAAGATAAACTAGTAACCAGGAGCAGTGCAGACCAGCCCAAACTGACAAAGCCCTTGAATACAACCACAGGACGCAACCTGATACATTTTCATTGGAGAATCAGAAGTCAAGAAACTTGACTTTTCCTTTCTGCTGCAGCCAGCAGGGGCTGCGAGCTGGCATTTTAAAAATGCCACCTGCACTGTTTCCCAGAGATCCCAAAGCGTTTCTCAGATACAAATCCGTTTTGGACTGGGTCAGCAGGCAGTACCGAGAAGTTGGCAATACCAATGAGGAATGCTCAGGAGTTAAAAGTATATTTTTTTTCTGTCTATTTTGCTTTGTACCTCCTCTCCTGATTTGTTTTTTTTATTCCCCACCCCAGGAAGCATTTTCAATGCAGCACCCCCCAGATCCCTCCTCACTCCGTGGTGAAAGGTTCCACAACACCCCAGCAGTTAACGACTCTAACCCAGTGGGCAACACTGGCAACCGAAGTGGAAAGATGCAGCACGTCCCCATCTGTCCTTACACAGCACAGAGCTTTCACTCGGAGCCAGAAGGTGACTGCCTAGCCTGGTGCTCAGCTCCAGCTGGTGAAGGTGTAGAGGAACCTGCCCCCCTGGCCCTGTACTCTGCAGTAAGCACCAGAGAACAATACATACCCAAAGAGGTAACAAAGTGTTCGTGCGCATTGAGGGTTTTCATGCATCGTTTGTTCTTGAAGTCCCAGACACGTAGAGTCTTGTCATCAGCACAGCTCAAAATAAATTTTCCCCCAGAATGGAACAGAACGCCACGTACCCAGTTATCATGGCCCACCTTGAGCACAAGGAGAGAGCAGTGAGCAGGTGCAGGCTTTAAGGCTGAGAGAGCTACGACTGATGCTATGGCAGCTGAGCAACTCCCCACCCTGATCCCACAGGATAGCAGTCTAGCTTTCCCAAACCTCTTCGAACTCAAAGTTTATCTTCAGTTTCTATTATTACAGCTCTATCAGCACTACCAACAATGTGAGTTCCTGTCCTTGAAGGCCAACAGACAAAAGTCTTCACGTGATCTGCACGGATTCTGTTCCCACCCCCAGCCCGATGCCCAGCCCAGCCCAAACACGGGCTGGGAAGCAGCAGGGAAGGGCCGCGCGGAACAAGCACAACGCCTTACGGAAAACACAGTGCAGGGCAACGGCAGCACTTCTGTACACAAACCAAGCTACTCATCACAGAAATACACCGCAGGACTCCTGCATTTATACTGCGTATTTTGAGATAGTTAATTATTTCCTAACAACAAGATTTGAAATGGAGAAGCCATTAAAACGGTGTATTTCCAGCGTGTGCCTACTGAGATAACTCTGGCTTCTCTTGGGAGCATAAGCATGTAAGATAACTCATTCCATTAAAACTGGTTTGACATATGCAGCTGTGGCCACCAGAAAAACACCAATGAACTTACAAGTGTCATAAGGCACATGCCAGTGCTAATGTCCCACATCTTAATGGTCTTGTCTCTGGATCCAGACAGCAGAAAAGGCCCGGGCTTGCCGCTCTTCTTAGTCTACAGAAAATCATGTTTTAGGTTATGGCATATATAGAGCCGGAGGGGAAAGAGGAGAGAAGAAGCAGGTCCCTTCTGAGTGCTATTTCTCAGGAGCAAAATGAGATCGTAGGTCAGTTTACAGCTAATAAACACACAATGCCAGGCTGAAAGCCATAGGCAGTTTGTTGCTAATAGCAGGAGAAATAAAAAAGTAAAAAGGCATCGAGCAATCTGTAAAAAGCAATGGTTGTATGCCCTACTGATGCACTGAGCCAAATAATACTGCGAGTGCATGCTTGCCTACTGCCAGGCACCCTCTGAACAGCAGATGCGGCTCAAGAGCCAGACATCTCAGGACAAGAGGATGAAGTTCAGACATACCTTGGTGTTCTCATTCTTCAGAAAAGTAAACTTGTTTCATTAAGAATTTTTGAAAAGTTTCTACTCTGAACTTAGTTCTACTGGTAAACGTGCCCAGTGTGAACGAGAGAGTCAGTTCTGGGAACTGGAAACGTTTTGGGCTGTGGAGTTCAGCGTAACTGGGTCCTGGCTCAGAGCGCAGCGTGGTACTGGGCTGCACCGGGCTGGTCAGACCAGCAGAGGGCAGAGGACGCCCCACTTCAGCCAGTTACGCTGCAAGAGGAAGCGAACACTTGGAATTTAATTACTTCTAATTAAAAGATTATAAGGATCTTTAAAGGATGCAAGTAAAGTCTGACTGGAATAATCGGTAAAATCCATCACTAGAAAACAGCGTCTCCGGTGTATCTACCTTCCTCTTGAGTATTTGTATCCTTTCCGAGGACAAACTCGGGGGATTTTGACTAGAAAGTGGAGTCAATTTCTAGTTCATTTCTTCTACACTTTGCCATCGGTAGAGGGAAATTTTTTGCTGACCTTTAGTGAGCCTTTCTTGAAGATTTAGTAACTGACCCAGAGGAGACGCATCTGCGAGCACGCAAATGGGGGTGCACGTTAACAAATGCTTTCTCGTCACCTTTGGGCACTAGGACAGAGCAGTCAAAGCTGAACTGCAGCACAACACACCCAAGGCAGCTTCAGTTCTGTGTTCCTGGATAGCTACCTGCCCTGCAGCTGTCCATTGCTGAGCATCCTTATCATCTTCAGGTAAGGCCACATGACCTCTGCTAAGGTATGTGGGAGTCTCCCCACTCTCAACCTTCTCAGAGACAGCAATTCTCCAGAGCTCACTTCTGTTAGTGCAAACGTCACGTCCTACTGTTAAAAACACAGAAGCATGGCTCCTATGGAGCCAAGATGGGGGGTTTTGGGAGTACACCAAAAAGACCTGTACACCTGCGATACCTGACAAGCGCTCTGAGAACAAAGCTCAGTTGTTCTGAATAACTGCCCAGTATGCTCTACATAGCACAGAGTCAAGTGTTACTGCGTGTGCTTATTTAGTAGCACTGGAAGCATTACCTCTGATCCTGTAGCTTCTGATATGGTGGAGTAGGAGCTCTCGGGAGCCCAGGAAATGCATTCTACCACGTGCTCATGTTCTCGGAGCTCAGCTTTGCATTCCTTTGTCGCTACCACCCAAACACGAACTGTCTGGTCATTAGAACAACTGGCAATTAAGGTGCCATCCTGGTTAGGCCGCACCATGCGCACCCATTCTCTGTGACCCGTGAAAGTCTTCACACAGTAACTATTCAAAAGAGAAAGAAATACAGCATGACTCAATTAACACTGCAATAAAACCATTACACATGCCTTTGAAATTTAAGGATGCTTGACCTACTCTTAGAAGCCAAGATAAAATATTTTGGCATGCACGTGTCCATCCTGGACGATGATGTACAAGGCCATAAAACAGTTCATGGAAAGGAAGTAAACATGAGAAAGAAGCAACAGCTAAGAACTGGCAAATCCTTGCTAAGGTAGAAAGCAGGAAGGCAGGAGCTGACAGGACAGCTTGCATTAAATAGGCGTTTTAAGAACAAGTAGAGATTTACAGGTCATACAGACAGCCTGCACCTACAGCTTCTAGCAAATGGATACATTAGAGTGACAACTGATGAACAAAACCAAAAAACACCAGCACCCTACTCCCCAAAAAAGAAAACAAAAACAAAAGCAGGAGACTCCTTAATCTGTTAGGAAAGGTAACAACAAATTTCTCCTCCTTCCTCCTTAAAACTGTGGTTTACATTCCTACCTGGCCCTGAGTTGTGGTATCCTACTCTCATAGCTCCCAGAAAGATAAAGCCAGTTAGTTTTAATTAGTCGGTACTAAAAGCTCAACCTCTGTAGTTAACGATTTAAGGCAGAATGCTGGAGTGAATTACTCTAAAGGGCACAATATCACACCTCAGTTCAAATAACGTTGCTGACATTCAGGACTTACGTGACCCACTTCCCATAAACAGTGGGTTAGCTCGTTTTGTTCAGGTGCTGATGTTTTGCCAGAAGTGCACTTACCCTGTTTGGACTTCCCACATTTTGATAGTTTTGTCCCTTGAGGCAGAAACTATATGATCTCCATTAGGCATGATGGCTACTGAAGAAACATTATGATCATGACCTAAAAACAAACAAAACCTTTATTAAGTGGTACTGTAATAGAATTTACAGAGCACAGGACTGGCTGGCTATTAATTTACCTTGGGCAAGTAGCTACAGCACGAGAGCATGTTTTATGGAATAATCTTTACATGGAAACGAGGTTTTTAATTAAATAATCAGTTATCTTTTTAGAAACCTCATAGTCCAGCCATTGAGCAGCCTTAAAATGGTTTCAAATTTTTCTTAAAGATGTTTTAAAAGCAGACATTTCTGCACAGTGACAAAAGCTGGCACTTTAGAAGAGAGAGCTGCTCCAGTGACCGTCTTCAGAGCCAGCAGTCGGGACTGGTCACAGCACCCTGCTGTGCGAGGCCACGTGCAAAAGGAAAGCAGGTCCTTCAGCGAGAGGCTCACTGCAGAGCCCCAGTGCTAACAGACTGAACGCTCCCAGACACCTGATCTTAGGCTTTAACAAAACACTGTACTGCACTGATTTAAGAACTAAGAACCAGCTGTATATACAGGAGAGCAACTTCTACTCCTCTTGAGAGAGGGACAATCGGTGCCGAGTCAGGAAAAAGGATCCGGATCGTTTCCTTCACACAAACTCCTCACGACCTCGTGTCTGTGGTTTCAGCTCTTGACTTCACTCATCCCACCAGCAATGGGACACAGTATAAAGAGGGAGATAACACACTCTGGAAAGACTGTTCATCTCCAGTATTACAACAAATTAGAACTTCCTAAAGTGGCAACCATTAGAATAAACTGTTTTGAAATCTCTGTATTATCCCGAACATGCTGTAAGGGGTGTTTTTTTGAGAAGTCCAGTACATGAGCTTGACTGCAACAGTTTGCATATGATTCATGCACTTGCCTTACTTTAACCTCTGCAATTCTCCCTACTTAAATTGCTGGGATTAGAAATGAATCTTCTGAGATCTGTACTTTTGAGTATATGTAATTTCCCAACAGATCAGAGGAATTAAACAGTTTCCTTTTTATTCATCTGGAGATCTGATGTTCTTTTATCCCCAAAGTTAGAACCAGTGAGTTTACGACTAAGCTGTTTGGGTTTTTTTCCTTTTATTGGCAGCTACATTGTATCTTGCAAGCCACGTACCTAGTGTACAAACTTCACAATTTTCATTCCCATTTTCTCCACTAAGAACTTAAAGCCCCTGGTGAACTCCTACCCGTGACCAAGTATCTGAAGTGTCAGAGAGCACCGCTTTCAGGGCAAGTATGAACCTTTTCAGTGAGGAGCTGTAGGTGGTTCTTCCTTGAAATTGAGTTGAAAGGACGCAAGTGGCCACAGGGATGAAGCCGTTTTACCCACGCTCGTGTTACGATGT
Source organism: Chloroceryle amazona (assembly GCA_027560015.1). Taxonomy (NCBI): domain Eukaryota; kingdom Metazoa; phylum Chordata; class Aves; order Coraciiformes; family Cerylidae; genus Chloroceryle; species Chloroceryle amazona. The sequence goes on along the minus strand of JANHFX010014013.1, from coordinate 24,384 downwards.
CCCGTCCATAAAAATACTCACACTGCATGAGTGTGCTCAGAGAAATCCTTAAAGGTCAAAAAGGACCCTTGAGCCCGACACGCAGGGCACGTTCGTTCGACACCAGACAAACCCGAGCGCAGCGCCTGGGCGCTCCACACGTGCCACCCTCCGCGCTAACCGCTGCCTGCCGGACGCAGCGCGGCACGGAGCAGGGGAGGGAAGAGGGTGGTCATTTCTCACCCCTTTGAAGACAACGTTTTATTGTCTAGTCAGCATTTAATTTCTAGCACTAATCTCCTCTAACTGCTGTTTCCTCTCAGTATTATTATGGGATGCTTCCCACAGCATCGTGCATGGCAGATCTGAGATGCTATTTCATTCCAGAGACGCTAAACATGTACCTTCTTTACAGAGCACTCACAGCATCAAAATATCCCCCTCTTTCTTTGGGACAATATTCTGATTTATAACCTCTTTCCACATCAGCAGTTTTCCTAGATTTAAAAAAAAAAAATAATCTCTTCACTTTACAGACTGCTAAACCAATTTCCTTTATACCTTACCATGCATAGTTCTGATGCATTCAAAGCCCTGGAAATCCCATAGCTTAATGGTCATATCAGCAGAACAGGAGGCCAATAGTTTGCCAGTGTGGTCAAAGGAAATATCTTGCACAGAGTCTGTATGGCCCTTAAGGGTTCGTTCAAAGTCTCCTGTCTCATAATCCCACACCTGACGAGTGAACAGAAAATCCGTTAACAGCAACCCATTACTCTTCGCATTCTCCAGCCTTACATTTGCACTCTGTGGGCCAGTCTGGCACCTTATTCAATAATTAATTGAGCAAGAGACAAAGAAAGACAGCCCTAAAAGCATAACAGCACAGGAGAAAAAAAGCTTATTTTTTTTTTAATAGGATTTTGTTATTTATAAATTAACTGAATTCATGCAACTTGAACCCTGTCTTTCTGTTAAGTTAAATCATTGTAAACACACCAGGAAAATAAGTTCTATTGTATCTACAAGTCTTAACATCCAATATGCTTAAAAACAGAGAGATCAATTTAGAAAACATCAGGCAGAACAAATCCACTTTGTACAGATTGCTTTTCTCCATCTTTTCTATGCTAGTTCCCTAACTCCAGCGATACAATCCACTTACAGCTGGTGGGGAAAGAATCATCTTTAACAGTCCCCACTGCCCCCCTTTCCCAAGCTTTACTGTGGCCCCAGAATGTACCTGCTGCTTCAGAACCCAGGAGAAAATATTCTAAAGAGCATACTAAAGAGCAACATTCAGAATGCACTGGGTTAGGGATGATAATCCAAACCACTCGTTTGATGTGCACACATTGGCAGGTTACTGAATTTGTTGGAGATCAAATAAATGTTTGCAATTAATAACCTCAAGATAGCATGAAGTCCCCACTCTCTCCTCCTAATTTAGTCAGTATTCTATCATCTAAACACAAACAAAAGCCTTTGAAACAAAACAAGCTCCTACAGATTCTACTGTGTCTCTGAAGCACAAAATTAAACATTTGATTTTAAATTATATCCTAAACAAACAAACCAACCCCAACTCAAAACACACCCAATAAGAGAAAGAACCCATCGTCCTCATCGAATACAATCATTTGGAATGCAGCAGTCAGAAATCAAGCTACACAGCTTGACTTGAATGGGGAAATTCACCCAGTGTATCCGTAAGAGGGAGCAGACCCAAAGCTAATTAGGCTCCTCTAGAACATCTAACACACACAGAGCTGTCACTGCTTCAGCTGGCCCTGTCTGACCGAAGAAAAAACTACCAGTCCTCTGTGTTCAAGTCTGCAGCAGAAACAAGAACAGGTTAAAGCTCTTCATGAACTAGATCTGGCTGATGTTACTGATTTTCCTCTCCCCAACAGGCAGTCACTGCTAGAACAACTTGCACTTTTAAGCACATTGCTTAATACACTACTCAACGGTTTTCAAAACAGCACTTTTCCAAATAATTTCCATCTTAGATGAGAACAATGAGAAGTATCCTTTACGGGGATAATACCCTTAAATTGTGACATCCACACAACAACAAAGTGCACAATCACGCCTTTATTGGATGCTAAAACGGGAGACTACTTGCCTACTGCAACAAGTCTCTTCACACCACTGTTAAGCCTCTTCAAGCCACTGTACTTTGCAATAAAGGCCTGTGAAGGCCATTTAAAGTTACTGACAGTCACAAGGACTGCAAGGAACACGCACGTCCCATTTAAGATAAATGGGAAGAACCAATTTTCGGTTAAGAACACAGCTGCATAACCACTTTAACTCAGCTTTAAAGATAATCACTTCAGATGACTTGAGGCAATTGTCTGCTCCTCCTCATCACATCACTACTTGTACGCTACACGATTCCTCCTCCACCGAGCAGGCAAAATGCACTGTCTCCCCACCAATCCCTAAATCCACATTACCCACCCCCCCCACCTCCCACCAAAGGACAGTAACATACTCTTGAAGCTATTAATTGGACCAGCATAAACCTGAAATCTGTAGAGTACACAGGGCATCCTGCGTGAAAGAACTGTCCCTACTGAAGCGAAAGCAGGACCTGAAACAAACTGCCACCAGTACACCCCCATCCAGTTTGAAGTACTGAAGTTACACATTACACAGCCTCTGGCTTGCTCAGTTTAATGTTTGCTAGCACACACATACCTTTATTGTGGCATCCTCTGAAGCAGAAACCATAACACTGAAAACTGGATGGAAAATTACTCGAGTGACGGGACTCCTGTGTCCACTCAACGCATACTTTTCTGGAGGACGAGGAATCCACTCTTTAGGGTCTCGTTTCTGACCAAGAGGTCCACCTGATGTAAATTCTTCCTTAGCTTCATTCAGCTTCGATTCTAATTCCATTACCTAAGATTATAAATTTTAAAGAGACAGTTCATTTCTCATTTGATACAAGATCTAATTCACCTTCACTCATTAATAATCCAAATATCAGCTGGCTCCCAAACTCACAGTAAAAGCAAAGATCACATGGATCCACTGATCACTAACATTCAATAGTCTTGGTATTTCTAAAAATGAAACCTAATTTAGTAATTTATTCTTTAATAATTTAATCCTGTATTCTTCTCCAACCTCCCAAATATTGTGACCAGAAAAAATTCCATGAAATCATATTCACTCCAATGCTGTACAACTATGTTTGAGCTGCTGTTTTGGCAAACGATTGAAAGAGGCTGTGTTAAGAGTTATGCCACTCTTGCAGTAAGGGTTTGTAGCCCTGAGATGGCAGGATTGTGAGCCCACAGCAGAGAAGCTGAAGGGCAATGAACCCCTGGCTACGTTAACCTTCACAATAGATAGGTCTATTGTTAGCACACTGTTCTGTTGGATTTTTTTTTGCTTTTAATACATTCTAGATCCATTGAAGCATTACTAAAAAGAGTTTTGTCCTGTCCACTTGCAGCAGAATCACTTGCTCTAATGCAGTGGAGTTAATGGCTTCTTCCCTCCAACGCAATGACCAAAGGAAAGGATTTTACCCTCTTTCTAAACCAGTCAAGCCTTCTAGAGACAGCTAATTCAATCTTTCCACTCACAAACTGCCTCAAGGCACCTCTTTTCCTTTCCAGCTTCAGAAGCTGCACATGCAATCCATAAACTGGTCAAGAAATTTTTATAAAGAAGCCAAGTGGATGTCTCTGTAAGCACCGAGAGACACGAACATTTCCTACCACACGCATTTAGCCATTTTCTCTACTCAACTCCTCAAAATTCATCTTTGAGGCATCTTTTCTAAACCCTGAATTTGCCCAACAAGGAAAACGTATCACTCTGCTCAGTGATGAATGTTTGCTTTCAGTCACAGCTTTTTATACACGTAAATCCATCAGATCTCTACTTACCTTCTTTTGTAATCTTATAACAGATGTCCATTTTTTTTCCAGAAGTCCAGCATACTTCTTATCTAACTCTTCATTCTGAGGAGAAGCATTGAAATTTACTGAACAGAACAACTTCACCTCAAATTTTAATAGTGACAATTTATATACACAGAAAAATAAAATATTGTAAAATCTATTTCTTTCATAAAGCACTGCAGCACTACAGATTAATGGTGATAGATTCTGCAAACAAAATCCAGAAGCCAGGAGTGTTATCTATGCTGGTTTCTATCTTCATTACTTTAAAGTTTAAGTGCTCTGTGTATCTGAGACTGTGTCATATTTTGTTACAAGATTCCCCTCATCTCTGTGCCCAACCAGCTCTTCCAAAACCCAGCAGCAGACAGCACACACTGGCTGCAGGGACCAGGATACACAGAAGTGCAAGTAGTTTCTCAGAGATGCCCTCCCTTTTCATGTCCACCAGCTAGAGCAGCAGGAGCTAATGAACTCACACCTTGGGAGGTCAGGCTGTGCACTGCTGCTGGGCAGCACAACGCGCTCTACCTCCCATGGGAGAAGCACACCCTGCTGGGTAGTGGCAGCCGCTGGCAGAGTGGAATCACATACACTCCATCTCACCCGAAAACCAGTTAGCCCAGAGTAAACCTGATTGATTTTTTTTTTATTATTTTTGAAAGCTTGGTTAGAACTAACCTCAAGTTAGCACCAGATGATTCACTATTTTGTGCCACTCTCAAAGCCACACTTTAAGCCCAGTCTCCCTGCATCTCTACTGCAGTAGCTGAAGCAGAAAGCAGACTACACACACGACCTACTGAACACCGCCTCAGATACTGGAGAAATCAACACCTATTTTGCAACTCTAATGAAACTTTAATGAAGAATAACTCCCCTCCACTAAGTATTTTCCTCCTTTGGGCTCTAAAGAATAGCTGAGAGGCAACAATGAACAGCTGATGTTATTGTTAGAGCTGAAGGATGACTCTTCCTTTTTTTCCCCTCCCACCTATCAACAGAAGAAAGACAAAGAAAAGCAGCGCAGCAAAGCAAACATCAGAGCCACAGAAGAATAATTAAAGGCTGCACACTCACTCTCCATGTAGAAAGTTACAACCTCATACTAGAATAATTCTAAATTAGATGAAGAATAGCATGGGGAAAAATCACAATGCCATGGCTTACTCCGTAAAAGCTCTGAGGATTGGCCACCTTCAGTCAGAGACCAGATACTAACCTACTACTTCAGGGGCATTTGTAAAAGATGGGAGTTATGTGCGGGAATAATCAATACAAAAAATGAAATCCCTTTGAGTAAAGCTATACTTGAATCCTTCCAATTTACTGAAATAATTTCTGCCCTTAACTTTTTTTTGTCATTTTCGTATGGGCCCATCCAATTCAGATTTTTTTGCAAGAAAGACAAGTGGAACTTTTAGCAACTGCATTTTCTATTTCCCTCCGGACCACCTAGCCTATTTAGATTGCCTTTTTAACCTTTGGGAAGAGAAGACTTAATTAGGTTGATAGATAAGGCAGATAAGGGAATGGTGTTAGGATTTTCAATTATAAGTATGGTATTCTAATTTGTCATTTCTACTTATTTATTAGATACTGGAAGCAGATTGGAGAAATTAAGTCAAACTTCAACCAAGCATTTTGGAAAAAGAATAATGCAAGATTTGTAACAGAGAAAAGGCAAAGGTTTATCAAAAGTCAGCACACAGAAGTTTCCTGCTCAACCCAGCTGCATCCAGAGAAACTCAAGTTCAGATGGAATGCACATATCCAGTACTAGTAAGCAGAAAGTTTAAAAATTATACCAAGAATCACCTGTTACGAAGGTAAATCAAGAGGACTGGTCTAAGTCAGTGGCACTGGTGCAGTCTAATAAACCACAGCTGCTTACCAGAGGTGGTCGATTCCATTAACTACCGAGGCTTGCTCTCCTCCTGCAGCGCTACCCAGCTGGCACGCCCCAGGCTCTAGGCAGTGATTTAAGTACTGACCCCATCCCCAAACAGACTTCACCATGTGCTCTATATGATAAAGGAGAGGACTAAAGCAATCATGTTTTGTGTTCCAGTTCCTTAACCATTACTATGTGAAGTCAGCCTCCGAAGCTGCACAGTATGAGAACATTTCAAGTCCGGATACAAGGAAGAGTCTTCAATTTTCTAATTTTAGATTGCAGAAAGTTTATGCTTTTATGCAGAATTCCATGATAAGAACAAGCACAGTTAAGGAAATGAGTTACTGGCAGGGGAGGAGGAGATGGACACAACAGCAGGAAACAGAAAAAAAAAAAAAAAAAAGATGTGTTAAAATTAAACACATCCTTCTGAATATTAAGGCCAGAATAGTTCAGGTTGGACAGGACCTCTTGAGATCAATGAAGTCCAAACTCCCTGCTCAAAGCAACGGCAGCTGAAGCAGACTGTCCAGGACTGTGTCCAGTGAGGTTCTGTGCATCTCTAGGGACAGACTCCACACCTTCTCTGGGCAACCTATTCCAGTGTTCAATCACTCCCATAGTGAACAAAAAAAAAAAGGTCACGTTCAGATGGAATTTCCTGTGTTTCAATTTCTGCTCCCTGGCTCATGTCCTGTCCCTAGCAGCACCGAGGAGAGTACCCTCCCATGAGGTACTGATAAACAACAAGATTCCCTGAGCCTCCCCTCCTCCAGGCTGAACAGTGCCAGCTCTCACAGCCTCTCCCCTTACAAGGGCTGCTCTACCCTGCACGGAGCTGAAGTGAGTCCGATGAAGGGTCACGTCTTTGAGGTTCCTTGAATTCCATCTCCTGTCACCTTTCTTATACATTCATGTTGCCTTTCGTCAGCTTTGTTTTCTAGCACCTTTCATCTAGAAATATCTAGGCCCTCATAGGACTACAGGAAAAACTCAGCATTGTACAGAGGAATAGCAGCCAGACACACAAAAATAGAATTAAAAATATGCCTAAATCATTGACTGAAGATAAAGGCAAGAGTTTCACTCAGAAAATGCGTGTCATCCAATGATTATTTTTAATTTTATAGCAAGGCAATAAGCTGTCAGTTTATCACCTCCAGTTCCGAAACCACATGAGCTTGTGGGTAGATAACAGATACACATGTTCAGAACAGACACAAATGCCTTAGAAGTATAAACTCTTCTTAAAAGGTAGGTGAAGAATCTCATTTGAACTCACCACATCTAACTCAGCTTCCTTTTTAAAAACCGAATATGCCTCTTCGTAGCCATTAGAACGAAGGTAATCTGCTATTGCTCGATTTCTAGAAAACAAAGAACAGCATCTTCAGCCACAGCTCTGAGCAGGAGCAGAACTGCTTCAGACTTTTATTTTTTAAAAAGCAAGATCAACATCTAAGTCTCCAATGAGTAAAACACCCAGGCACGGAACCCGACCACAATGTAGCACATTCTGATCAGATTCTTATCCACATTCAGGAGTAAGGTAGCAAAAAAGTGTCAGAATTTACTCAAGATAAAAGTAGAATTCACACATCAATTTGGAGCATATATTGTATGTAGTGTGCTTGCTGCTAACTGTAACACTTCTGTAACTTCATGACTGAGGTCAAAACCAAATAGATAATAAATTATAGTAAACATAGCAATACTTTTTTTTAATGCCATTAACAACTATTAAACAATATTTTCACCATTTCACAATTCTATTATCAAATACCAGTGGTTGTATCAAAAATAAGAGTACAGAGATCTAAACCATAATACACGGCCCTTGATTGATACAAGCAGAATCACTCTGTAAAACCTATTCTGAAGCAGGAGTTAATATTGGAAGTTTAATGAAAATGTGACCAACTCAAAAATAACAATTCCTTACAGTTCGTCTCGTTGCCTTTGTGACAGCACCATTGTGGCTGTGATGTCAGGTTAACGTGATTCAGCAGTGGCTGCCTCCTTAAGATCTAATGTCTTATGAACCCTGGATCCAAAATTCAGTCTGCCAGAGTGGCTTAAATCAAAAGTATTTTCCCAGATGTGAAATCCAGTAGAAAATCTGGAGACATTCAGCACAGAAGTTTCAATCCATCTAGAAAGAAGAGAAAGACACCATTAATTTCATTTAAATAAACATCCAGTCACTGTGGACTGACATGATTTCTGTACTCAGACTGCAACACCTGGCTGGAACGAAGCAACTGACTACAATTGTCAATTTGATTTTGCTAGTGTGCATTATGCCATTGCAACAGACCTCTGACCTGGACAGACTTGTACACTCCCCTTACTACTACTTTTCATACCATTTTCACTCCTCCACGAAAGAGTGAGCTGCAGGAGACATGTAGTTCTAGTCTGTAGGCAACTCCATCATATTTTCTTGTCATGAAAAGAACTTAGGCCCACTGTAAGCAGCTTGCTTTTTGCACTCACTACCAAAAAGTTATCCCCCAAATCCTCTATCCTTATGCTAGACTTTTTTCTAATCTTCTGTAATTTCATCTCTTCAAACTAAACCCAGCAAGGTTCACTCAGTTAATTGTCAACACACACTAGAGATCTACTAACACCCTCCGTATCTTTCAAGCTTTGAGGAAAGACTTGAAGGAAAGAGAACATTCCAGAAAGGGACTGTGGCAGGTGCTGTGGCACACTTCAGGCCATAACCAACCAGGCACACTGGGTTCATCACTGCAGTTCATCTGTGGCATCACATTAGGCAGGATTTACCCAGACAGCATCTTTAGAGACTACGGCTATAACACACCACGTGGCTTTTACAGGCAGATTATTACACAATTATATTAGACAAATTACTTTTTCTATTCTAGTTACAGGGGGTTCTCTTCCATTAACGCGAGTTGCTTACAGTTAACCTCACTCATACTTGGGGTCCAACAGATTTTTAAACAGACCTCCCATCTTACTGGAGCAGCACAACTACCAGGGTGCAGAGCTGCCACAAGCCCCTTCTTCAGCTGCGTTCAGACCGTGTCTTGACAACTACCCATCTGACAACACAAGCTAGTTCAGAATGCCGCTGACACTGGGCGCATTCCAGATAGCACTCAAGTCAGTCAGAACTGTGCCTTTCACAAATTACTTATTTTTTCCTCCCACACTATTTAAAATCATCTTATTCGGCAACATGACCGTAGCGTACAATCTACTTCAACTGGACAGTTTTAATCTTCACCGAGGTGGCACCTCCAAAACCATGTTAGCAGTGCTGTCTTTTGATTTCTGCACTGCAAGTTCTCTTTTTGTAAGCAACACGATTATGGAAAGTGCTGAAGATGGCATTTCTTGCATACCTGACAAGAGTCTGTATAGAACACGTAATTTACTCAAGCCGTTTAGCAAGTCTGACCAAACAGCTTTCAGCAACAAGATAAAGTGAACTCGACAAGACACAAAGACTCTGGAGACAGCAGTTAGGTTTGTGAACTTCCTACCAGCTGCTCCAGGAACACGTGTTCCCACCACCTCTCCCCTATTGCTTCTCCACCAGGCTTACAGGTACGCAAGGTTCACTATAAAACTGACTGACAATTTTGCCACGGAGCCCGTTTTAAACAAAAGCCTTTCTTATATGAAAAAAATAAAGAAAACACTAAGCTCATATCACTAATGTCTACTTATCCATCACAGGGGATCAGGAGCTTGTTTCTAAACCTATGTAGGCTCTGCTGTCTGCTTCAAAAGAAGCTTAAGCTGCAAGTTGTTTGTATTTTACTCTGCTGGTGGATTTTCCACATCAAATGCTGTACTCTCTAACTGCACTGCAAGCCATTTAGGACAGGAGTGCTCTAAACAGACAAGACATTATTTAATTAGTTTGACCCCTTCACTCATAATAAGAGCTATTTCAGAAACAACTCAGTTGAATACTGATAGCACAGGCTACATCCTTTCGGAGAACAAGGAAAGGTTTCACTTATCCTTTCCCATACCTCGCTTCCTGCGGACTAGTTTTCCAGAGATGCATCTTCTTCACTGCACAGTAGGAGCATTGCATACAAATTAACAGAATTCTAGTTAATAATAATAATAGTAAAAAAAATATGGAAATGATCAGAAGAAGTGCCCTCTAGAGGGCAATGCTGCTATAAATTTAAGTATGGAAAAAATCGAGGCTTATAATGGCTGAATCTCTGCACGTCAGTATGAACATAGCAACGCTTTCCATAGTGATAAACATTGTGGAGAAGAACAAAATAAGGCACTTCTTTATACACTGAAGAACTGTTTGAAGCACTTAAGAGTAGAACACAAAGATAGGAACTTCCCAAATCCGTCTGTAGTACTGCCATGCTGAAAACTGCAGCATCAAATCCAGAGGTGTTTTCTGTATTATGAGCCACCAAGTACTGAATGCCTTATAAATCCAGCATCAGTGCAGTAACTCCAGTATTTTGTCATCGTGCCTAGGAGATGCAACCATAGCACTTGCCTAAAAATAACAGCAACTGTGTTTATGAGGCCCTCCTTGACACGTTATCTAGTTAGAAAGGCATTTTACCCTCCTCAAATCTAAAGTGACTGAAAACATCTCCTCCTGTATCTCAAACACTCAGCAACCTGCTCCATCCCTCTAACTCTGAACTGTTGCTCAGAAATGGATCTTAGTACTAGAAAATGCCAACAGCTACAGGGCAAAGCAGCTATTTCTGCCATTAGCAAACGACAGCTGGTAAGTTACCAATCAACAGATCTACCATATCTCACTTCTCCAAAAAGTGTCTGTTCCAAGCACCCTTCTCAGTATTCCTGACTTTTTAACTACAAAGGCACCTGAATATAAGGCAAAGTACTTTTAGGGCAGCCTCCTTCATATGTGCACCCTTCAACAAAAGACAAAAGAATGAAATCAAACAAACAGAAAAAAAAACCCCAACAAAACAAACCAAAACCCCTCAAACAAACAAAACCCACTCAAGCAAAACTGTCCAAAACCAAAAAGCCCCAAAGGACCCAACTTTAATTAGACACCCGCGCCACATTTAGAAACAGCCTGGAACGGATGCACGTTGGCCCTGCACGTTGCCTTCCTGTGGCCTGAGAAGGCTTCATGACATACAAAGCTCAGTGGAGCAAGACTAACCAGTCCTCCTCCATTGCCTATCAAGGTTTATAGCCAGCACCGCGTTGCGCACACACCGCAAACCTCAGTAATGAGAGGAAGCGAGTGTTCAAGGAGAACACTTGGGGGATCACAAAGAAACACCTATTCGTTACATCTTGCCTAAAATCCATCTTTTCTACTGTCAGCAGCTTACTACGAATAAAGTGGTGTCAAGACAGAAGTTGATCTTTTTTGAAAGAAAAAAAAATGTCATTGCCTGAAAACTTTAATTTGTTCTCTGTTAAGTACAGGAAAAAAACTCAACTTAATTAGAGCCATCCATGGACTAACAGCAACTAATTAAAACAGGATGTGCCTTCTATTAATAGTCCCACCAATTCTGCAAAAAGTTTGTTTCTAACTTAAGACCTACTTGATTCCATATCAATAGTCTGCGTATATAAAAGCCCAGAGTGGCAAGCCTGGGCTTCTGTACCATCCTGCAACAGAAGTGGGCTGCAAGTGTTCTCAGAAAAGCCCACTGTCTTTATAAGCATTTTAAAATGGGAGTTAGGCCTGGCTGGATGCTAACCCCAGACCAGGTATGACACATCACATGTGTGCCTCTATTGCCAGGAGGAGTATCTGCTCAGCTCTCGAACATCCAGGTACCCGGTGGGAGAACGATCACAGACACTATCCACTGCAGTCCGGGTAGGAAACATCAACCATTGGAAAACTGCATCAAGCATCCTCCTCAGCTCTGCTAACAGCCATGCAGATGTGGTGCCTAGTGACATGTTTTGATGGTGTACCTGGCTGTGCTGGGTCAACAGTTGGACTTTATGATCTCAAAGGTCTTTTCCAACCAAAACTATTCTGTGATTCTATATCCTCAACAGAAAACTGTCTCTCACCTCAACTGCCAACTTTTCCACCTAGATGAAGATCAGCTTTTATACTTAGGACTGGTAGAAATGTCCAAGCAATAAGGATAGAAGACCTAATTAAATCCTTAACTGCTGTAGGACTAAAGAGTGGCATACTAAAGTGTAATTTTTTAATTTTTTTAAAATAAAATAAAAAGACAGCCAAGAATCATCACAGGACAGCATTTTTTTCCTTACACAAGCTTCTAAAACATACAGAACTACTAAAAAAGTGCAATAAATTGGGCAGAAAAACCTGAAAAGCAGAAGAATCCTTCCTTTAGGGGAAGGTGGAAACAGCACAGTATGGGTTTTTCTGACTTTCTCATTTAAAAAAAAAAAGTGGAAGACCCTCTGTGTCTTCATGTCCAAGAATCACCGCCCATCTTCCTCAGCTGGGCTTCAGAGATTCCTCAGCCTCACCACACACGGCCTTTTGCTGGAGCCAGCTGTGCTCACCACAACACCTGCACTGCGCTGAGGACACCCTTACTCCTATGGAAATTGCTTTGAGGCTCAGGATTCCACCCAGCCTGCATTTAAAAATGGTCCCACCCTCCAGGTGACTAAATACATACCTTTTGCAACTGGTTAGCATCAAGGCACCCAGCTGAGTCCAACTTCACACTTGAAGTGGACGTCATATATCTGATATTGTATAGGAACCACCCTCTTCCTGAGGGTGACTCAGACATTCCAACAATTCAAAAGACAGCTTCTTCCTCACTTTAAACAGCAGGTCCTTACACTGATGTGTATCAGTGTGGTTCAAGTGTTTGCTAGATTACTGGAAAAGTTTTCAATAACTTAACAAGAGAGAACTGAGAAGCATTCATAAGATGCACAAATAGCAAAATGAAACGAGTTCGGCTGCTCAACTCTTTTGAGACAGCTGTAGTAGGCATTCGAGGCACAACAGCTAAACAGATACAGGCAAAGGAAGAAGGCAGGGTGACAAATAAATCACTCTCAGGAAAGAGATAGTCAGAATTCCCTCAGTCCGTAAGACATCATGCCTAGAAATGATAAGCCCTAGCGCACAGGTAATTTCTATGATGGTGTTCGTATCTGCTTCAGGAGACTTTAAATACTATTTTCCATAACTATTCTCCAAATATAATTGGAAAACAGATTACAGAACCCAATTCATTCTTCAGCATTTTAGTCTCAACCTGTCAAAAATATCTGTTCATTTACCTAAATTAGCATCAAACAAGAGCAAAGTTATTGGAATTAAAACTACTAAAACTGCCCATTCTTACACATAAAAAATACCAAATTTAGTCTGTAAATTCCTCCAGTTATGATTTTGCTTATCAGAGTACACTGGATGCTAAATGGAGCTAAAATTTGTTTTGAATACATTTTGCTTTTATTTATTTCAAGCTGATCATCTACTTTGCAATCCTACAATGAGACTAAACAGAAGTTTTCAAACACACTCAAAGACAAAAGTTTTTAAAACCAAACCCAGCCTTTCTTAGTTTTAACTACTGAAATAGTTAACTCTTGATTTATTGATTACTGCCGTTAATTACTGCACAGAAACCCACTACAGCGCATCCAAATATTCTAAAGCAAGACCAAAATACTGTTATTTTTTCTATTTCACTTAAGTCCTTTGTTTTACTATTGTTATGATTTTGTTCAGCTATTGTCATTTAGCACTCATCGCTACAGCTTCAATAGGAAGGTTTTATCTGTACGTGGCAGGTTACCAATGAACTCTTTCAAAGTAACACATACATTGTGCTGTGACGAAATTGAAGCCATAAATACGGCTGTCAAAGAACCATTAGCTACTAGTCATTAACTCACGATATAAATGGTACCTTCAGCAAGATGCTGCACTGGTCTCTGCAAGGCATTAGTTCAGTTTGGGATGTAGCACCCCAGAAAGAGTGAGGGCTTCTGCCCTCTGAACTGCCCTGTGGGAGCCACACCACGAGAAGGAACTGCACTCAGTGCTGCCGGAACAAGGACCACGCTCATTAACTTTGTCACTCATGTTGCCATCAACAGGGTGTTTCACACTAAGTTCTTCCGAAGCCCTTCCACATCCAAAGATTTTCATAAATGTATCCTGAGATACCAAGCTCTGCCATCACAACCAACCTTATCGTCTTCATTGGTATTTCATCAGCAACATCAGCTCAGAGTTCTCCATTGTCTCTCCCTTGCTCCCATCAAGCCTGTCAAAAAGGCTGCTTGGGGAGCGACACCATAAACCAATCACTGAATTGGCTCAACTGACTAACAAAACATTTCAGAAAAAGTTACAGCAACAATGCCTCCGAACTGTGGTATGATCCATCTACACTGCACCTCAGTAAAGCTGCAAAGAGTAATGCAGAGAAAGATTTATTACATTGTAAGGCCTTTACAAGTTTTGGAAGTTCAGCTTTACGGCTTCTTTCACAGTTACTCTGATTACTTAGAGCTCTAATCATCAAGAAAATCCTCATCAGCACCACAATGAGATGGGTCTCTCTCAATGAGAGAATGGAACTCAAAATCTTTACCCACTGAAATAAAAAAAAAAAATATCAAGATCAAAAAATCAAAATCTCACCCACTGCAATCTCAAACTTCATCATTCAGGTAATTTAAGTCCTCAAGTCTACAGAAACACTGGTGTACTTGCTAGTACAGAAAGCAGTCCATCAGCCTTAATATGTCCTTACACACTTTTCCTATCTCCCATAATTCCCACAGGCCCATTTTTCCCTCCTGTATTTTACGTTTTCTGTTTCAACTTTTTAATTTTTATGAGTTAAACCAAGAAAATGAGTTTCAACATCGTTCCTTAGTTCACGACTTTGGCAGCAGCAGTAAACAGTTAAATACATCAGCTCCACCCCAAGCTCACCTGCTTCTACTGTCTAGCACCCTAACAACCACCACTGACCCATCTGTGACTGCAGATCTTGCAATGCACATCCATAGCTCCTCCAGGAACTTTAAATTAATTTAATTTCTGCAGGTTTAATGACCGTTGCTTAGGATCCAGAAACAGACTTCCCCACAAAATCACTGAACATAGAACTATAGCTCATTATCTCCAAAATTAGAAGAGATAAATTACATAAAGGCACAAATTACAGAGCAAATATATCGGTGGATGCAGAACAGACCAACACCGTTCAACTCTGAAAGCTCAGAGCTGGGCACTGCCATGCTTTAAGACCTGCAATTTTTTTGCTCTTACTTGCAGAATCCTAGTACCTTAATAAACTTGACTACAAGACCATTTGTTTTCTAAGTATTATTATGTCAGAATCATGCCTCTAATAACATTCTACAAGAATGTTTCTTTGAAGGAGACAAAACCTGAGATGACATTCCCAGACTGTCCAGTTGGGCACACCCAGCAGTAAGCACTGGGTGTTAAAGGGCCACATAAACCATTATGGACACAAGGTTCACATAATGAAATCAGTTAAGAGTTTTAGATTGCCCGGATTTAGCTTCAGATTTAAATCTTAATTTGCAACCATTTAAAATTCCATCGATCTGTATAAAACTCAAAACAGGTTTGAGCATCCAGCTACACTCTACCAACATTCAAGTGTTTTCTCTCACATGTTCTACTGTTCTTAAAAGATTTTTTTTTTTACCCAAAATAAAACTCTTTGTTTTCTTCTCAGTCTGTTAATGCATCTGAAATCCCAGTTCAGTTAGCTTCCTTTCTTCAGATAAATTTGCAACCTCAGTGAAAGGCCAGGCACTTGTCAAGTGGTAGCAGAGACCAGAGCCACCAAAAAAAGTAACTGAACTGACATAACCAGAATGAATTCCACAATTCCTTAAAGTTAAGGCAATCCATTTCTACATTAATAAAGTAGAAACTCTTGTTGCATTGTCTCTTGCTACACAGCTGGAATGTTAGAGCCTTACAAAGTTTTCAACACTGTATCTTGTTTCATAACATATTAACAAGATTTAAAGTGGTTATTTGTGAACATTTGCAGGCAATTGGAGCTACAGCCCTTTATGGGAGAACTAGACTAAATGAATTGTTCTCTTACACCTCTGGATTATACTGCTAAATTCTAGCAAGTATTTAAGAACCCTGCCTTTTAATCTAGACTAATTTTTAATGTTCTGATTTTGGTTTAAATCAGTAAGTAAAAGGCTGCTTTATCAAAGAATAGGACAACTCTTCCCACAAATGTACACTAGAAACAGATTCCACAGAAGCTGCCATTTAAATACAAATCTAATTAAAATGACATAAAATTCATATTTCTTGGGCATAACTACTACGACCTGAAAAGGTTTCTTCAAAATCTGTCACCATCTTTCCATAGAAAAGAAAAACAGTAACAAGTAAAATAAACCACCCAGTTCTCCCCCCCTTCATCTCACCCCAGTTCCAGCAGAAAAGCACAAATACGCTATAATCCCAAGAGAACAGCCAAGCGGTTCTCCTGACAGCATGGCAAACACACCTTACCCCACAAAATGTTAGAATTCATCACCTGCTAAGCCGGCAGGGATGAGCTGAAGAATACAAGAAAGCTACTCATTTATGAGCCAGGCTAATCTTTTTTCCACTTCTCAGCCTACATCAGGAAAGCCAGCTGAAGGATTATGAAAAAGTGAGCTCCAACTACCATCTTATTTAGTAAAAAAAAAAAAAAAAGCAAATCTGATCTGAATTACAACTCCGAGCCTTATTTTTAATTCACATATTTAGTAAGCCTGTTATTCTGCAATTAAGCCAAGTCCTAAAATGCCTGTAGGTCTTCAACACAAATGCTTTGCCAAGTGTACCAATACAGTCTTACACATAATAGAGCATTATGTGCAGGGTATGTTCACATTTTGTCGTAAGCTACCAAATATACTTTCTATTTCAGTTCAGTTAAAGGTTTATCAAAGCAAATCTATTTTTAGCGCACACATCAAAAAAAAAAAATGAAAAGTCCTGTGCCTGTTTTCTTATCCATTTCACCTACTTTTATAGGTTAATTGAATTGACTTTGCTAAAAACCTGATACTGTAGTTTACTTCTGAAAATAATTCAACAATAAATCCATGGGGAAGCAGAAAGTAATCTATAGCAGATCAGATATAGTGCCTGTGTTCCAAAGACTCGGAATGCAAGTTCTAATTACATCTGAAAAATAAAGCCAAGAAAAGTCATCAAGATGCTCTAAGAAAGAAACATTAACTACTTTGCACTGCATGGTCCCTAAATAAAGGCATTTTTGTCCTAATTGGAGATGTGAATTTTGAAATAAACTTACACGCCCATCTCTTTCCCATATTCTTTCAAGGTGTAATCACTACTTAGCAGACCACTGGCAGGACCTATCCTTAGGACTGTAAAGCAACAAAAGACACCTTTGGTCTTGTTACCTTCCCAGACACCAACACCGTGTGACTGAGATATCTGGATCAAATGTGCTAGGAAAATATTTTTGGGGGGGAGAAGAAGTCTTTCTACTATTTCAATCTCGACATTTGTCTTCCCTCCATCACTTCAGTTTTGCAATTCTGATACAGGAACGATACCATGAACTCTCAGGAGAACTATCTCAAGCACAGGCACTACACATCACTTTAGTGCCCTCATGCTTCTTCCAGGACAGCACTCAAGCCTGAAGTCTGTGTGCAGACTTTGGTAGAATACAAGTGAAGACATCCTCCCTCTAGCCTGCCTGTTCAGCTCTGTGTAAAAATGCAGGTAAATTTAACAACCAATAAATGAACAACCTGGAAAAAACAGCAGGCTGCAGTAGAAAAGAAACCTCTAAAAATGTGTGAAAGAGTTTGGGACCTAGAACTCTTCATGCTGTTTAGTATGTTGTGACAGTAAGGAATTATTTCACAAATTAGTGTTAAAGTCATATAAACCCCCACTGGGTTTTCACTGAATTTTACTGGAAACCTGAATCACTTTTTGGTCAGACAGGGTGGGTGTTGTTCTTGGGGGGTAGGAGAATGGACCAAGGGAGAAGGCAGGAGGACAGTCAGCGGGCTCACTATTACAAGGATGCTACCTGAAGAAAGGCACAACACACAGCCTGGTTTATCCAGATGCCTTCAGCAGGGTATTTTTCAACATCATTTTTGCCAGGTCAAATACACACATTTAGCCAGAGCAATGCCAGGACACTGTATTTAAGTCACTTTCTCTTCGCCAAGAGAAGAGGGAGTGAGTGCACTTGGAATGGTTTCTCATGGCTGGTCAGCAGTCATGCACTGGATTTGAACTTTGCTCTTTTCAGTTCTTCTCCCCATACTTCTCTGTCCTGAAGAATTAAGTGTAGACTTATGAGAGTAAAGGAGGTCACAGGACTATATCCAGATTTAAATAATTCAATTATTAAATTACCCACAAATTGGAAATGTGTTGTTAACAAAAATTATTGGTTTTCATATATAAATTTAAAGTTTACTTCCAAATGTGAATTCATTAAGAAACACCTATGTTAAATCTTTGGAAACTGAAGGTAAAAGCCACAAAGAAATCCAGGTAAAATTTGAGACAGAACTTCCACTCTTCAAATCATGAGAATATTCTGTTAGTCCATTAGCCATTTTCAAAACTTGTTGACCAAAAATGGCATCATCTGACAAGAGGGGAAAAAAAAATTAAAAAAAAAAAAAATCAGGGTTCTTGTAGAAGCTGCATCATCTTTGTCATGACCCATCTACACAACTGCCTCCAAGGCAGATCTCAAGTCATGGGAACCAGTCCCTATGAAATACCTCCCTTCCTCTTCCCAGCTTTACCAGCATCCCTTCTCAGAATCCCCCCCCCCTCCCCTCTATTCACACACAGGGACTCTCCCGATGGAGCATGCAACTGCTCTCCTTGGAGGAAGGTCCCTCATCTAAGACAAGAGAGAAGACAAACACAGAACTACTTCTTTTACTGCTGAAATGGAAAACGCCTTCCCACGCAGAAGCAATGTCAGAAAAAAACAGGGCCAAGACAGCCCAGACACTTGGCAGCAGACCATGATATTCACAACCATCTCCATTCTTACTTTGTTATGGATAAATCTGTGATTGTGATAAGCTGCAGTACTGGAAATTATCTACCATTAGGACCCATCCCAGCCTTCTTAGTGTGACAAAACCATGAAAAACATCCATTTTGGGTTTGTTGGAACAGCATTAGCGAGACAAGATTTAGTTACCAAGATGGCACGTATGATGTTAGAACTTCAACCCCATCCTCATCTCCTGCTGCAGATGAACACCAGGGTTGAAGCTACTCTGTTAAGAATCCCCCAATCAAGTCTGCGCTGGTTGCCTACAAATCCAGCTGAGCAAGAACAAAAAACTTTTTACCATTACTGACTTAATAGACACCATCTGTTTCAAAATACATATACACACTCACATTAATGACATCATCCTCTTAATAGATTGTAAAGACACTAGCATCTAAATAAACCAAATTGTTTATCCAGTCTTTTTCTTCACCTCAAACCCCACATGAATCAAGCACAAGGCAAACTGCCAACGTTATTTCCTTATGGAAGAAGCAGTCGTTTATCCACAGGTAAACAGGCTACATGGTTCTAAACGATTTTCCTCTAGTCTTAAAGAAGGATAAACTTAACACCTTTGCTTTAGCATTAAGCTACCTCCCTGCAGAAAAAAAGGCAGAGGCAATCTGCAGGAGAGGGGGAGGAAGAGACTTCTCTAATTAAACCAAAGGAACTTATGATTTGTGGAGCACAATAGGAAGAATTAACATTGACACAAGAGGGAAGGTATAAATAATCTCAATGGTGAAGGCCACCGCGCTATCTCAGCTGTAAACTAGCACAGTATCATGCCATAAAACCTGCTGTTACCTTTAGCCCTACTCAAAGGAGGTCTGCCAGCTGACTCACCAACACACCAGAGAACAAGAGATGCTTCAAGAAAGCACATCTACGAGCTCACTCAACAGGGACCTACTTAACAACGGATCTGAGAAAATTACAGGACAGACATTTGCTGCAGCACCACCTATAAACCTCAACCAGGACGGATTGTCCCGTAACTGGAAATACCTTGTCAGGACTGCAGCAGCTAGTTACTCGTTGGAAATAGCAGACGTGTCTTCCAGAATCAACACAATCACTACCACAAAGATTTATTTATTTAAACACAATCCTTATCCAAAAGTCCCTAAGCAGACAAGTCAAACTGTTGAGCTCTCTTGGCAGCAGTACCAACAAGGAGAGAATGGCTCAAGTACTTCTAAATGTATTAACTAACAATCATGTTGAATTCATAATGTTGATTTTTTTTTAATATAGTTATGCATGCATCAGTGCTCTTGATACTGCTTAGTATGACAGTGCTGTGCACACAGGATTTGCTCTGAAGAGGACTCTGTGTTTATAGTCCTGATGAAATGGATCCCAGCATACACCTATTCTGCGAGTAGTATTTTTCTCTGGAATCTCCTTAACAGTAGAGGCCAGCATGAAGTGATATGACAGGTGGCTTCCATGGCAGTGAACTAAATGCATCTAATCCCCCAAAGACAGCATGAGGTTAAAAATTTGGGGGGGGGGGACAAAACAAAACAAAAAGAATGAGCTTTGAAACAAGCTGAATGAGACAAGCATTGCCTCATTAAATCCTGCCTCAATGACCATTAAGAAGAAAAGGCCCTTCTTTAAACAACTGAGATAAGGTACAAGTCAGATACACACATTTGTTGGGGGTAGCCTGCAGTATCTGGCAAGTTCACCAGGTTAAAACTAGAACTAAATTATTCATCAGAAAAAGGTTATGGTTCTTTCAAATGTTTCTAATATGTAATACTCATCATTAAGTCTCGAAACACAGTAGCAATGAGGAAAAGCATTGTTCAAAAATAACTAACACAACAAAACCAAACATTTCACCCAACCTAAGCTAAGGGCATCCCAAGCAAGCTGATATAATCCAGTTAAAGCTCAAATCCCACCACTCTGCATTCAGGAACGGCAGACACCTACCATGCAGAAGATGCCCATGCACACTCCTGCTGACTTGGACTGCATTTATAGTAAGAATTCCAAAGAAATAACTTTATGTACTTGAAAAACTAGTTTTAAACAGGTCAAGATTATGTCTCAGTGCAAATGCCTATTTTAAAAAACTTAAACTGAGGTGTAACCTACTCTGTCGGGCAGATCAAGAGAAAGCAACATCACCCATTAATAAACACCTATGCTCACAACACCCAAAAGCCACACAAGGAGCCCCGTTCCCCTCATATCAGACTGACAAGAAAACCATTCAACCCATGAATGACAGTCATTGAAAAAATGACTGATAGTCATTTTTATCTTTATTTGCTCAATCTAGGCCTAAGCAGTTTTTATTTTCAGGCTGACAAGCATTTCAGTGTTCACTTCGTGGACATTTCAGCAGCTCTCCCCCACTCTTTGCCTTTGGTTTAGAAAATGGGCCTGAAGTTGACAAAATAGAGAAAGCTGACAAACAAAACCATTCAAACCTGCTCCCCTTCGTACTACACCAATTCCAACCCCTCTAGCTCGTCAATACCAGGAGCAGCTACAGAGGGGAGTAAATAAACTTTGCAACACCCATACACAGCATATTTCTGAGCTATAGGTGCAGGGGTTTTCCAGCTATCGTTTGCCCAGAATATTTTACAAGAGGGTAGAAGGGCATTACAAGTGCTGATGGAAGCTGGTTATAGAGTTCCTGAAGACAGACAAGGTTGGAGTGTTGGGCAAGACAGTCAACAGATGGTAATGCAATAGCTGTCCAACGATAGCAAGCCGGACAGACAGAAAAGTTGAGAGCAGACAAAGAACACAAACTGAGCACTCAAGGCTGGATGGAGCAGAGGAAACAGCAGAGGCAGAAGAGTCGGCAACAGTCGCAGGACAGACCTCGTGTACGGTCATAAAGGTTGGTGTTAATGCCTTTCTTTTGCTTTTGGAGAACAGAAATTAACAAGTTGCTCCGGTACAGAAAGTAATCAAGGACAAAAATCAACCAAAGTTATAAGGAGGCGAGTGTTTTGCTGGATCCTTCATTGCTCTTAGCATGGACATATTTTTAGAGAGGCGTTTAGCGAACACTGAACCCTGTAACATCCCCTCTAAGTGAACGAGCTACAGCTTACAAATAAGCCACTAGCCTTTCATTTAATTCTGGGCAAATGAAAAGCCAAACACAGTCTCGTATGTGGCCATCTACCATCAACAACTGGACTCCAGAACTGAGACAGACCCAACCTACTTCAGACTCATTTATGTTTGGTGTTGTACTTGCTCCGATCAAGACTGAATTCAGGCGGGAAGGCCACGAGCCACACCTGGAACAGGGGAGCACTCCTACAAGCCACCCTTCCTTGCTAGGCACTCCATCCCATCCCTGCTGTATCCCCAAATCCTTTGTTCCAACACCTTTCCTACACAACTTTAGCTTTAATCCTCAGTATTGCCCCATGATGCAGCAGTACTCGAGTGGCTCAGTAATGCTCCGACAGAGTCATATTGTTCAAAAGGGCTCCCAAAATCACCAGATGTTAGTTTATATGAACTCAGCATATGAAGAAGGGTAATGCAATTAAGACTGCATACTAATAGGAGTTACTCTGCTGTGGTCACTACAGAAAGCAGGGATTGTCTTGCCTTGCACATCCACCCATAACCCCGTCTAACCAAGAAGTTACATGACCAAATAATAGCACCAAGCAACAATACAGGGGCTCCTCTACCTTTCGGAGGATCTTGCGTGTAAAATACCCGCACAAACATCACAATTCTTATCTAAAGTGCACATAAAATAAATTCAACAAGTGAAAATCTCAGCCGATAAATTGAAAGGTTATCAGACAAAAAAAATCCAGCTTTGCAACAGTGACTGGTCACTTCTCCCTGCCAGACAAATCAAGATCCACCCTGCAGAAAAATAAGCCTCAAAACAGAATGCAAGATTTGTTTCATTTCTGAAGGTTCCTGCACCATTAGATTCTTCCCTAAAGAAGAGACCTCATTGTTACGGCAATTAGTATTCCTCCACCCCAGCAAAGGCAAAAAAAAAAAAAGAAAAAAGCTATGAAAGGGTAATCTAGCCATTTCGCAGCTTTGCCTCCTTACTCCACCCAGTCTCTTCTCTGCTCAATGGCTGCACACAGCATCCATAAACATGGTAATAGCAAAAGAAACACACAAAAATGAGATCCCTGTGAACAAGCTAGAAATCTGCAGTAATTCCTTCTATTTAAAAATATTTCCTTTGTTTAGTTCCCTCATGTAATTTGCCTATTTAACAAAAAAAAAAGAAGGGGGGGGGGGGCAAATAACATTTTGATAGCAGACCCTCCCTCTTCCGAAAACCAGCCGAATGCTGCACAATCATTTACGAAATGATCGCCACTGAATGTAGGTTCTTCACCACCCTCTCCTAATACTACAAACAATACTGTCGTAGGAATATTCACCTAAAGGAATCTCCACATAAATACATAATTCAGCCCGGTCACTATGTCCAAACATTAATAAACACTACTGCAAATAAAAGATTTTTAATATAGCTTAGTGTAGCCTTCCACCATCCCATGGTTAGGTAATTCATTCCGAATTGACTTGACCTGCAACAACCAAGCCCTCTGCTGCAGTACTATCAGCAAGGAAATTTTACCAGTGATACTATGGCAAAGAAAGGGAAGGTGTCACATCATTACTGGTATTAAAGGTCAAATGTAATTGCATATATCTTAAAAAAAAATCAAATCAAATCAAATCTCACACCCACAGAACAGAGCAAACCCTAAACTTTTTAAGGGAGGCACCACTCCCACCCCCCAACTTCCATCAAAAGCCTTGCCTGCGTATAACCTCCTGCCAAGACAAAAAGCTCAAGAATACCGATTAATAGAGCATTTTAGCCAACTCGATTGCTACTGAAAGGTTTCCAAGGAAAGCCTGTGATTGTGGACAACCGGGCAGCGATATGACCCCAAGGAGGAGAGATTAGCCCTCGCTCCCCCGTTTTTACTGCAGCTGGGTCTGAAGGTCTGAGCCACCTCCTATCACCGCTTTCCCTGCTGGATCACTGCAGGGAAACAGGCTGGATGCGAAAAAAAAAATCTTAAAATAACACCTACTCCTTCCCCTGTATTATCAACCCTCGTTGTGTTTTCTGTGCTGCGGCCGACTCTGGAGATCTGGGCCATCCCCTGCCAAGCGCCTGCCCTGCCCTCGGAGAGGACGGGGGAGCGGAGAAGGGGAGGAAACCCTCGGGGAGGAACCCGGGGAAGGGATGCTCGGGATCCTCTCCGGCACACACGCACCGGCCTCCTCCCCTCGGACTCATTTTTTTAATGGTTATTCACGTCGGGCCCATCGCCCCCTCCCCGGTATCTTGCTAAGTCACCAGAAGAAGCGAAGCGGCCTAGAGGCGGGGTGGGGGAAGGAATGAGCCGGCGATTGGGTGCTCTACGTGGTCGTTGGGTAGTCATAGGTGGAGGCCATATAGGGGGGCTTTTGCGATGAAGGCGGTTAGTAGGGCTAGGCCAGATAGGAGGTCTGTTCATGAGTT
>JANHFX010014011.1:0-27240 GCA_027560015.1 Chloroceryle amazona | reverse complement strand
TCCCTGTCTCTGCTGTGCTGAGGACTCCAGAGCTGCCCCAGCACTGCAGGGGGGTCTCCCCAGAGCAGAGCCCTGGGTGCAGAGGAGCAGGATCCTGAGTCCCTCACTCAACCTCAGCGTTGGTCAGACAGGGACAAACCCTGAAGCAGAATTTTTGCTCATTTTCCCCAAATGAAGATGAGGTGAATTTGATAATGAATTTTAGATTACCTGCCCTCGCACAGGAGATCACAGGATGACACGAAGTCCTTGCACAGCCTTGGTGCTGGGCAGCCAAACCCCAAGAAACGCAAGCCCTATCCAAACAATGACACAGAGAGGAGGAGAATGAGACAGAAATGTTTTTCCTGCAAGTGACCTCAAGCTTAGGTCAGCCCCTCCTCGAAATCCATGGAAAATTTCTTTTACAAACTTTAAGATCGCTGAGTTTCTTCTAAGTCCTGAAGTTGAAACAGTGTGGTAAAAAGAATTCTTTACCTTCTTGTGCAATAATTCTGACACTTATAGAGGGGTTCCCATATCTTACTCTCTTATTATCTGGGGTACATCTAGCCCCACTGCAGTGCAGACAGAGTTGCTCTCACATTCCTTCATCTTTAATCTTCCAAGAAGCTGTGTCTAGTGCCTGGATCGCAGAGCAGGCTGTGCACATGTCTGAAGCTAGGCACACATCACGCAATGGGATCAGGGATCAAGAGGTCATTTCACTAACTGAGAGTCTTCCCTCCCCATGCCTTAGGGGCATCCAGAGGAGATCATCAACCTAAGTAGAAAAGATAGGGAGGAGTTAAGTTTCATACCCTCTTTAAGATGTTGGCTGATAATTCCAGTTCCCTAACAGAAGACTGACATCTTGGAATTAGATGATCTTTAAGATCCCTTCCAACTCAAACCATTCTAGGATTCTAGGATTTTAGGGCTCTAGGATTTATAGGTATGTATATATCATACATATACATAACACTAGATATATAGATGCAGACATAGATGTCTGATAATGAAAATCTAACAACAGAGTCTATTCCATCAGGCTCATCATTATAGGTTTAGAAAATTAAGCCTGTTCTGTCTGTACTGTAATTCAAGGCTAAAACCGAAATGGAAATCTCTGCAGAACACAACTCAGTATTTAGATTTCCATTTCTAAAGGTGACTCTTTCATATGCAGCATTGTCCTCTCCAGCATCCTGCACACCACCAAGATGTGTTTGGTTTTTTTTTTTTCAATTTAGCAGCAAGAAATTCCACATCACTGTATATAATTAAAAAGTAAATGTTTCTGCAGCAATGTTAATATACAAATACATAAATTCTGTGACTCTTAAACAAGATCTTCAAGCCTAACGTGGAAGAAGCTAAGAACAAAATCTTGGTTGTGAATCATAGCCAGAAATAGTCTCTACCCTGTCCACATAATGTGCCAAATAAATCTCATTTTGTGTGAAAGACCTACACATTGAGTTTATTTTTGAACTGGGAAATGTTTAGTGCCATATTATGATAATTCTCACCTTAGTCTGGTAGCTACTTGTCTCAAACATTAACTAGTTAAAGCTCCAGTACTTGAACTGATGACTTTCATTTTCCTTTTGGAAAAAAAAAAAAGCCATTAAAAAGAAAAATATCTGCATCCCTCCCATATCCTCAAAATTAGGAAAAAAAAATTATGCCCCCCCTAAAAATAGTACGTGCATGATTCACAAGAAATATGACATAAACTAAATGCAACAATGAATTAATACAACACCTCGTACAGCTTTGATCATCAAAAATCTAGTGAAACACAAGACATCTGTCCTTACTTATGGAGAAAGATGATGTAATAGGTTGATAAAGTAGTTTTGCCAATCTTCACAATATTTGATACCTTTCTTGCAGTTCCAGCTTCAAGAAGTTAGTCATTACATGGGAAAATCACCTCTTTTTAAAGCAAAGCAAAAAAAAAAGCAAAAACCAAACCAGTTTTTAACATCTCTTTAGTTTTCATAACGTTAAAACAAAGCCTGAGAAAATCTCTCCTAGTTTTAAATATCTCTATACTGTGACTCCCTGCCCTGTTCAGTGAGAGGAGAAAGGTCTCTATGTATGGGCATCCTCAAATGAGATGGGATGAGTCACCTTCTGCATTTAGCCAGAATCAAAAATGTTGTTCCCCTCTCAAATGTGAAGTCTAAGGTAGTTGTATAAGCTTCCTTCTAGATGGTGGGCTGTCTTCTTCTCAGGTCCCTACAGGTATGCTTTCATCTCCTCTGGAAGTGCATCTGCACTCACTGTAGTAGGAGCTGGCCATGACTGAACACCTTAGCTGATGTTCAAGTTAGTTGACGAGCATCTAGGGTCAAGGTTACAAAGGTGAATTGGTGGCAGAACCAAAGGTAAATCCCATCTGCAGCCTAGCCTGTTGTTATCACACATCCAACCTGTCTCTTGCCATATATGTGGTCTTTTCACTTTTAACAGTATCATACCAATTCCTTACCAGAAATCTCAACTAACTTTGAGGGATACTGTGAATACGGGGGGTATTTACATAGTACTTGACCTTGTATTGTCTGCAAACACTAGGAGAATGGGACAGCTGAGGAATGCAGCCTGGAGACACAGTAGTCATAGACACCTTCTGTTGGATGGAGGACAGAAATCAACCCCTCTCATTAGTACTTAAATTGGCAAAGTGCTACCAAGGTAACAGCTCTCTCCACAATATTGTTGTCTTGACTAAACAACTTACCCTAAGCTCAGTTGAAATAATGTGTTTTTTCACCTGCAGGAGTGAAACATTCAAGACGACATTCCAAGACGGATCTGGTTGAGGTCATAAAAATTTGTGGTAACCTATATATTATTTTTATGCATATGCTTAACACGATGTATTTTATGAATGTGCTAAAGTGCAATAAATCACCTAAAACATAGTGTAAAACACTTCAGACTCTTACCAGAGTATCAGATGCTCACACATATTCCATACCTCTATAGACTCCTACAGAGGCAGAAGCCCAGAGACCTGCCACCTCCTGTGTGCAGCCGACAGATGGGAGTACTGCTTGCTTGTCTTCTGCGTGGGAGGTCATGAGAGTAGTCAGCGTGTCTGTGATGAATTAGCAGTCGAAACGAAGACATAGCATGGAGGAACAGCACGGCTCCAGCATCTACTGTATGTCTCAACAACTGGAGTACAGGACAGAGTTTCAGAGGAATCTTATTGCGGGAGAGAGGAAGTCTGTCTATTCCAGTGGATAAAGACAAATACCCTGAAATCCATGCCTCTGCAGAAGGCCAACACAAGAAGTCTGAAGGAAAATTGAAACCTTCATCTGACTCTTCTTAGGGTCAGGATACAGAGTGGATGACCCCCTGATTAATCAGCTGTCCCCAATTACTTTGGATTTGTGATTCTGAGACTTGAGCACTATCACTTTCTATGTGCTGGCTTCATCTGTTCAGATTCGTTTTTCAACCCTAGTTAAGTGTTGCATAACTTTAGAGAGTCAAGTCAGGCTGGAAAAGCATCCAAAAAAACTATACAAGCTTGTGGGACTGGAAATATCTGGAGATGAAAGTGCTCAAGAAGTTGCTGAAAAAAATGTCTTGAAAGAAATTCCCTTCTTTCATTCAGGGTATCAGATTAAATGTGTCCACAATGATCCTTCCTGATCTTAACCTTTACGAAACATTAGAAATAAGAAAGAAGGACTTGTTATAGGAGGCTGGGGAGATTTGGTATCATGCTCCAGTGATCATCAGTGAAGGACACTCATGGGTGAAATAAACATTAAACACCTGGCCAGGCGACATGGAAACAGAAAACTCCTTCCTTGTTAGCATATATTTTTTAATTAATCTAGTGCATACTGAAAGAACAGTCTTTTTTATATTGCTGAAGCATATCCATAGCAGTTTTCTGTTGAATAGCAGAACTTTGGGTCAATAGCATAAGTAGCATTTAGTCTCTTTGCATTTCTACATCTGAATCAAAGCATGACCCTTGTGTTCAGCACAGCCTTCTCAGAAACTCATCCTTCACTTCCTAGAAGAGGAGGACAGTGTGCACAGAATATATTTTAGAGTCCTAAAAGTGTAAGAACCAGGTAGATTTAATAAATAAATAAATAAATAAATAAGATGCTTTTAACAGAGAATCACAGAATCATAGAATCACAGAATCATAACATGGTTTGGGTTGGAAGGGACCTTAAAGATCACCTACTTCCAACCCCTCTGTCATGAGCAGGGACACCTCCCACTAGACCAGGTTGTTCAAAAACCAATCCAACCTGGTCTCAAAAACATCCAGTGATGGGACATCCACAACATCCCCAGGTAACCTGTGCCAGTGTCTCACCACCCTCATAGTGAAGAACTTCTTCATAAATTCTAATCTAAATCTCTCCTCTTCCAGTCTGAAGTCATTACCCCTCATCCTATCGCTACCAGCCTCTGAAGGGGAAAGAAAGTGAGCAGTTCTTTTAACATTTCTACAGAAACACCAGTAAAATTAATTTAGGTTCTTTGAAAGTGGGACTTCCATAGCAACCAGCTAATCTTTTTTAACTTGCTTATAAAAATAATACTAATTTGTTCATTTTTGCTAGAGGAAACTCCCATTGACTTTGGCTGACCTCAGGTTTCAGCCCTCAGAGAGGACAGCATCACTTAGAAAGCTCTAAATTACAGTTACACATGTGCTAGAAAGGTAGCCCTGAAGAAAAGAGGTGGATAGTTAAGGAGTGGAAGGTTCTTTTCACTTGGAGTGAAGAGGAAAAGGAGAGGAAGGACAGAGCTGGTGGCATAAAAGGGTATGGAGAACAAACCTTGCTCTTCAGCTTTAGGTGAAATCGGTGCTTAGACCTGTTCCCTAGGATACTGAATCCCTACAGCATGTTCACTCATGGACCAATTTAGCCATAGTCTCAGGTTTTCAGTTCCTGCAAAACAAAAAATCTCATAGATTCCCAAACCCACAAGGGCCAGCAGAGGTTACGGAGCCAGCAGGAGTGTGTAATATAAGAGAGTGTTTGTTGGTAGCCTGGGATAAGCCCAGATCTTAGCCCTGCCTGTCAGCTCCGAGCACAATGAGGAGTGACTCACAGAGCACTGATGGCATTACCAACGTGGTGGTGGGATCACCAGGCTGGTTGGGAACCCCTCTCTCCCTGACAGCAAAACATTCATCTACAGGCTTTCAAAACGCAGGATGGGAAGAAAAAGCATAAAAAAGCAAAAAAAAAAACCAAAACCCAAAGAAAGAAAATAAAAAGAGAGAGAGAAATACAGGATAAGACACTGATGCTTGGGGTTGGGCTCAGGATGAAGCTTGTAGGTGGCCGTGTGTGCATGTGCACAGACATTGACGCAAGGAGGTAGGAGCTGTGACAGCAGCAAGATGTTCTGTTGGTGAAGACGGGGAGGAAACCCCCTTCTCTCTCCCTTCTTTTGGTTTTCTGCCTTTCTCAACCAACTTCTCAGCACTTCAGTCCCAAATTTCAATGAGAAAGAAACTGCTGGCAGGCGCTGGTAGGAAACTGTTGACCTTTGCGAGCTGCTGACAGCCTTTAGTGTATTTCCAGCTTACCCATAATGGCGTGGAGATTGGTGTGGAGGGTTTGCCTTCTGCTGAGAGAGCAAGATGTGTGCGTATGTATTTTTGGTCTGCTTTGTACTATATTATTGTTTGAGAGACCCCTGACTGAGAAAAGAAGCTCAAGAAGGTGGTTTTGTGTGCTTCTTTTGACTGATCATGAAGGCACATTACCTTGAAAAAACATCTGGAGCTCCTTTCTGGACTGGACTGACTGATGTCAGACTTCTCCTGCTCTGAGTCCTGCTGCAGAAGCCCATGAGTATTGCCTGTCTGTCAGGAAACCAAAGAGGAAACAAAAAAGAAAAAATAGTAAGGATTTTTTTCTGCCTTTATCCAAACCTTTTTCATGGTATGAATTTTTTATGGAGCAAGGACCACTGATAGAAAGACTCATCATAGAATCATAGCTCATCATGATGTGTTATGATTCTATGACCACTGACAGGAAGAATAGAGGGTGGGATTTATGTTGTCTACACTGAGGTATCGTACTGTTATTTTAACTGTAAGCCAGTCATCTAACCCTCTCAGGACTCAACAGAGAGCATGGTGCCCACAGTGAAAGGTTAATTTCAAGTGCCCGAGGACAAGATGGATCTTCTGAAGATACCTGTTTCTCCCTGTTGATTCCACAGGGAGCTTTTGTTGGTTTCAGGGAATCCAATATTAAAAATTAAACTCCGATTAAAACATTCAAATCCAATATTAAAAATTAAATGAAATTTGTTTCACTAAGTCACCTTCTGTGTTCTACTCCCTAGAATGCTGAGGGGCTCAATTCAGCTGCTTGTATGTAGGCACCTGGTGATATTTTGGATGCCATCAAACTATTCACTTCACATCCAGCTGGCACATTAGAAAGGCTTGGAAGTAGGTCCTATGGTATATCTCATAGACTTCCATTGCTTCACAAGTCTTTAGGCTCCTCATCAGTGTTTGCTGTGTCCTGGCCTCACTGCCTCTTGATCAGAGATATTGAAGCAGTTGTGGAGCTTCAGCAAGACACCTGTAACAGCTCTAAACCTAAGAGGTGTAGCTCTCTCTGCTTTCCCAGGTGAGTAGTGTCAACACCATTTCTCCAGCTCAGGAGGGAGGTGTGCAAAGAACTACAGACATTTCTATGAAAGCTTTGAAATCTGTTTTTTTCTTCAGAAAGGGATGAAAAATGCATATTTTTTAGTCAACGAACAATGGCACTTCTGTTCCAGGTGATTCACTTACTAGGTGGCTCCGGAGCCTGGTGTGTTTGATTCTGACTGAAATCGTATTGAGATTGCTAAACTTATTTCACCTCTTCATAAAAGTATAGCCATAATATCACAAAGGATGTTTTTACTGGTATAAATTGGGATTTTAATCACTTTATCTAGACCTCTACTGACAGAGCATTATAAATTTGACGGGTAGTGAAAGCCTCAAAGTCTCTGTATAAATGTGGTCTGCCTGAGAAGCTGCCATCCATCAGCTCAACTTAAATACATATTTGGCTGGTCTGTTCTAAGCCACCCATAACTGTGAGGTGAAATATGTTTTTTAAACACCCGTTGCAGCCGATCCTGTGTCTATGAGATGTGCTACTCTTGCACCTGGAGCATATGACATCATCTCCTCCAGGGGCCATCTCGCACATAAACTGCAGTTGTCTGACACCTCGTGGGGTTTACATGCCTTGCCCAGGAGCAGACTAAGCATGTCATTCGATGTCGTGTGCTGGCTGGTGATGCAGAACTGGCCTGTGGGACTTCGCTACCCACAGGCAATGTTAAACCGACGTTGTAGCTGCAGTTAATTTAATGGAAAAAAAAGGACTAACAAAGATAAAGAAGCAAATCGTGTGAAGCAGGCTGTATTGAAATTCCATAAAAGAGTGTCATAAAGTATTTTTGATGGCTCGGTTCAAGTGTCTTTGAAGAAGATGCTTTATTTGAACTGTAAAGGAAAAAAAAAAAACCTCCAATTTATGTGGATTCCCAATTAAAATTTTGGGATATCTTCCCTTTGGTTGTACTGTAATTACTTCAGTAGAAGGTAGAGTATTTTCTTTGGGTTTTTGTTTTATTTTCCTTACGGTCTCTGTTATTAAAATGGGATTAAAATATTGATTTACTACAGCAGTGGGAGAGACAAGGCTTCAGTGTGTTTTATGGAATTCTGACCCAGGCTCCCTTTTTTCCTCTGCTGCCAAGAGTTGGAACGGTCACTTCCCAAGGCTGTCTGAGTTTGACATGTCTGCCAAAAGCTCAGACATTCCCAAACTACTACTGTCTTCAAGTGATCTGTGAAAAAGAAGGTTCAAAATGTTTCCAGTAGGCATACAAAAAAATCAAACCACTCAGAATTAGGAATGGCTTGGGAAAATTTAGCAATCTGCTTGACCAAAACCAATCTCCAGATCTGAACTTGGAGACATCAAAACATTGGACTAGCCTCATGTCTTAAATATCCAATTATTTAAAGTCCCATAGCTTTAATATTTTATGTTTGATTTCTGCTATGTCTGTCTCTTCTCACTTAAAACGCCCTGAAGTGTTTCAAATATAAAATGTGTCTCGACCTGGTGCTGCAGAACATGTCTTTAAGCACATATTTCAGGTCACACAGACCTCCAGACAACCTTAAAGTGGTAATAACCTTTCATCACTACTCTCTATTTCCCAGTAGAAGTGGGGATATTGCCGGCGCTCTAGAACTTGTGCTGCTTACTCGTGAGCCAGACAGATGTGAGCTGGTTCTGACCTGAAAGTCATGGAGCTACACTTAGCTCGGTGGTGAACCTGAATTTATCTTGCTGAGCTCTACCATTTGTCAAGCCATATATTGCTGCTGGAAGAATCATATCTGAAGTCATTAGAGGAGGGGAGAAGGAAAGAAAGGAGAGAAGAGATGGGAGAGGAGGAG
Organism: Chloroceryle amazona; assembly: GCA_027560015.1. Lineage (NCBI taxonomy): Eukaryota > Metazoa > Chordata > Aves > Coraciiformes > Cerylidae > Chloroceryle > Chloroceryle amazona. The sequence continues at coordinate 18,758 of JANHFX010014011.1, read as the reverse complement.
AGGAGAGGAGAGGAGAGGAGAGGAGAGGAGAGGAGAGGAGAAATGGAATGGAAAACTAAAAATTAAATTACATTTGACACTATTTTCTTTTCCATTATATTATATTTCTTTCTTTCTTTCTTTCTTTCTTTCTTTCTTTCTTTCTTTCTTTCTCTCTCTCTTCTTTTTTTCCTTTTCCTTTTCCTTTAAATGTTGAAAATAAGGAAAAAACATTTTTTCCTTCAGCTGGCCTGTGAAAATCCATTGTGAATGCAGCAAACATTTTGCAGGGCAGTTAATCTGAGCAATCTCACTTTTCTATTTCAATTGGTTCCCTGTGCGCTGCTGCCAAGTGGAAAAGAGAAGGATCTTTCCAGCAGGAAGAGCACAGCAAGCCCTGTCCAAGGTTCTAGCCCAGCTTCCCACGAGCAGCCTTCCCCAATACCCTCACCCCTCACCCAAAACTTACAGTAGAGCCACCTCAGAAGTGGCCTCAGGCTGTACTGCAATTTCAAGACACACAACTAAAATAGAGACTGCTACCATCCTTTCCCCCACCACCTTGCTTCCCTGGATGAAGAGCTGAGGAAGAGCAGACCTCTGAGAAATCTACACCTCCCATCCATGTAAGACATCAAACAAATATATTCTGGGCAGGAATTCCCTTTGGATTGCCACACTCCAGCTGTGGAGTCTGTCATGTCAAAGGTTCTTTCTTGGTCTGGAATCAGACACTCAAAAAGAAATGACCAAGTCCTAAATCTTCATCTCATCACTGACCTTGCTTTGATCAAGATGTTATCCTGTAGGTCCCTTCAGCTCAGATTATCCTATAGGCTCATAATTCTTTCTCTGAAATTAACAGGAAGGCCACTGGACCAAATGCAGGTAGCTACAACCTACCTTCAGGCAAAGAGGCAACAGCAAGGAAAAGGAGACAGGTCTGAGTTTTTGCTCTGTCTTTCAGAGGTGTCTTTGAGTTGTCTGCATCCACGGAACAGCAGTTTGTCCTGAAGAGTGCAAACTTCAAGTACATTCGTGGCTTTGCTGAGGCTTTCTACCAGTGCTTTGTAGTTTCCAATAGGTCTTGAGCAGGTCCCCACACCACTGCAAGGATATGTGAAAGATTATTTTTTGCCTTCTGTTCAGCAGAGTATCTATTGTGTAATTAACAAGTCCTTCAGGAGTATGGCCCATTTATGAGACTAAAGTTTGCCAAGGTTTCTAGGTCATTTCATTCCTCGGCTGCTTTCAAAGCTCAGCTTTTACGTATAATGTGCAGACTCAGGTTCCTATGCTTTCCCTGCATTGTGTTGGTCTTTCTGGGCAGTTTATGAGGAGAGGAAGCAAAAAATTATTACTACTGGGAGTGCCAAGTGTTGCTCAGAATAACAAATTTCCTTGGTGTCAACAACCACAACCAACTTTTCTTTCCATAGCCCAGGGAAGGGCAAAATTGGCACAACCTATAGGCAACAAAACCATGATCATTTTGCTGCTTGAAATAACGTCACTTTGTATATTCCTTGAACCAGCCCAGCTAGAATGGAATCCATGTTTCTTTCTAACTGAGTCACACTTGAAGAAAGCAGAGCAGAGCATTGCAGAGAGGGATCAGAACTGGGGAAGTATGTGAAAGAACAGTGGTAGAGACCTCCATGGCATACCGCTGTGGACTTTTGTGCTTACTGGGCTGGAGTCTGCAGGTTTCCTATTCATTTGCATATCTCTCCTTAGCCTTTTGTTTCCCTTTCCCAAGGTTTCTTTTCTTCTGCTGCACTATGGCTGCTGCTGAGACAATGGTGGCTGCAGGCTGTCCCCAAGTTGTCCTTTCTTTCCCTTGCCAGAGCACAAGTCAGCAAGAAACACCTGAATTAAATTCTCTGGTTGGTATTGGCTGTGTTCTTTTCCTCTCCTAGGATGTGGAGCAATTGATTACCTCATCACTGAGCAGAAACAGCCTTGTTGCAGGATTTACACAAGCAAACCTTTCATAGTGCCTGGAGGTATTCATGTTCAGGGGAAAGAGCCAAAGCTTTCTTAGATTTTCCCCCTGCATTTGATGTCCTCAGAGGTATTCTTTCCCCATATGATTTATTTGAAACATGAGATCTAAGTTCTCACTCTTTCTGACCATACAGAGAACCTCTCTTTAATAATTTATTTATTCTCACACACTCTCAAAGTCAAGTTCTTCAAGTGCTCAGAGGCCATAGCCAGCTGAAGCATCCCTTAATTACTTTTCCCTCAGGAATACAGGCTTGCAAAGCCTGCTTGTGCAGAGATGTTACACAAAAGCTAATCCCCACCGAGGCTTGATGATCCCCTTCCCTAAGTCTTCTGTATGCTTTTTTTCCCCTGTGTTACCTCACCTAAGTGTGAGTACAATATGAAGAAAAACACAACTAAAGTGGTAAGAAATATTTATAATCTCTGTGAAGTTCCCAGATGACCAAGAAACAAATTCTTGATATTCTTATGAATTCCCATACTCTGCACAACCTGCTAAGCCAAATCCTTCTGAGACCTTTTAAATTTTGCTTAATAACTTCACGAGGCACAAGGCAAAATTAATTGGCTTCTATTCATTTGCTGGTTTGCACATCATGACAGCAAGTCCCTTTGCTGAGCTGTGAAGATCTGCTAAATGAAAGACCTGCTTCTTTGCTGCCTTGGTGAAATGCTAGAGCCTTTCCAGCTTGGGATAGTGTAAACAGCTTGACAGCCACCATTTCTGCTGACACTCTGGGAACTGAACAAGTGGCCTCTAGAACTAAACCCAGAAATTGCTACAGGATGAGCTCATGCTCCCCAGGTGGAATTCCAATGAACGCACGTTTTCTGAGCATTGGACCTTGATAAAGAGGTGTATGACACACTAAGCAACAAGATACCAGATGGAAAAATGGTGAAAGGGAAAGATGATGAACATTTTTTTTTTGCCTTGACACATTTAGGGAACTAAACCAGTGCTGTGATGGAGGTGGACGAGTGCTTTCTCTATGTAGAGAAGATGTAGAACAGGTCTAGTGTCATAAAAGAAGAAGTAATTAATCGACTCGGAGTGTTTTATGTAAGTATTAAAGTTTTAAGTGCTTCGTATTTGTAGGGTTTGTTATTCCTGGATATTCCTTCCAAACCTGTTGAGAGACATGAAGCAAATTTCTGGAAAGTTTCCCTAGATTTTCTTAACGTAGAGCAAACCTTGTTGTGTGTCTGCTTGGCTTCAGTATCCCAAAGATCCTGTGCTGTAGCAGCATGAAAGGTGACTGGATTCCAACAACCTCTCATGTTTGTCTAAGGCTTGGGACTAACACACCCTTCTGAGTTAGTTTTTATTCATCTCTCCCTGCATGTTCCACCCACCTCTTGCCTTAGAGTCCCCATATAGACCAATATTGCTTTTAAAATGAACGCTTTCTAAGATATGTAATATGTGGTTTAATTTTCCCTTTCTCCAGTGACACCTATCAGACATAGACTGGCATGCCTGAGTCTCTTGAGAGCAGAGAGCTATGCAAGAAAACCCCAAAACGGGTAAGCTTAAGCCCACCCAAAAAGTGGGGACTGATATTTATCACCTGCTGTTTTGAGGTGAAGGGAAAGCCAGTCCTCCAAAATGAATTACAACTTCATTTGAAGTGATAGGATTATCACAAAGCAAAGACAGAACTGAGGCTGTAGCTGGCTACCAGCTACAGAAGCAAGGAAAAGGACTGTGTTTTCCAACTGAAATGAAGCAGTCAGTGCCTGAAAAGGTGAGACTTTAATTCAGTTGCCTGAACAGAGGTATCTGTAATGCTCTACTGTCCTTCAGCATCTTGGCATGGCCAGCAGGTTGAGGGAGATGATTCTCCCCCTCTGCTCTGCTCTGGTGAGACCCCACCTGCAGTACTGCATCCAGCTCTGGAGCTCCCAACACAAGAAGGACATGAACCTGTTGGAAAGGGTCCAGGAGAGGGCTATGAAGTTTTAATTTTTTATTGATGATGACATCTCTCGATTGTGGTTGTGCAGAAAGGGTCTCTGTTAAAGGCACATTGTCTCTGAAGAGCTGAAAGAGGGTGATGGTTCTCACTCTGGAAGAAGTCCCACTAAGCAAATTACTATATTCTTAAAATAGCCTTCAGGAGCTTGCTGTGTAATGGATTACTCAGCATTTTAAACAGAATCCTTTTTACAAGAAAGCAAGCTCCAGTAAATTCAGCTTCTGGCTCTTCTTTGTAAGTTTATTCTAAACCAAACTCTCTGCTGCACACAGCAGAATTCCCAGGGATGGCCTCTCCAGGACTTCAAACATTGCTTTGGGAGATAAAATTCCTGAAGCCATAGTATCTCTTACAATCAAGCCTTTTTACCTTAGTTAGCTGGTACAGAAGAGCTGAGCCTTGGATGCACTAATGTATCTAATAATAGCCTGCAGAGGACGGGTGGAGTGTAAAGGTGGCACAAAAACTGATGTCAGTGATCCTCTATTGCTGTGGTAGCAAGGGACATGTTAGCAGAAATGCAGAACACCGTAGACTTGCTCATGATTGTATCTTGGTGAACCTTTACTATTCTACAGCAAATGACAGATGTCAGAGCAGGCCTGGGGTTCATGGATGTTCTAGCACAGGTTCAGGAATAATTAGATCCACTATTTTTTGCCACATAGAATCATAGAATCCTTTTTGTTGGAAGAGGCATTGAGTTCAACCATAACCTAACACTGCCATGCCCACCACTAAACCATGTCCCTCAGCAACACATCTCCATGGTTTTTAAATCCCTTCAGGGATAATGATTCAGCCACTACCCTGGGAAGCCTGTTCCAGGGATTAACCACCCTCTCAGAGAAGAAGTTTTTTGTAATGTCCACCCTAAACCTCCCCTAGTGCAACTTGGGGCCATTTCTTCTTGACCTATTGCTTGTTAATGGGGAGAAAAGGTCAGCCCCCACCTATCTCCAACCTCCTTTGACAGAGAGGAGAGATTTAAGATCTTTATTATTAGGAATTCAATATATCAGCTGGACAATCTTGATCAAGTATTTCAACTCCTCAGCATGCTTGTCTTTCTCCCTGGAGTAATCACACTTGTTTTTCCTCCTTTGTTCTGGGATGATTTGGACAGTGATGCCCAGACTAGAAACAAGTAGTAGAAGTGCCTGATTTCCATGTCAGCAGGCATGGGCTGACCCTGTCTTCCAAGGAGAATAATGGCATTTTTCAAGCACTTCTCCAGTTTGATCCTTGATGCAGCAAATCAAGACCTTCACAGACACGTTAGAACACTTAAAATCTCTGTCGGATTAGTGCCTTGTTTAATACACTCTGGTTTAAAGCATCTGTGTGTAGACAGGGTTTTCCAGTATCCCACCCATGGTGGCATGTTCTTCCCACAGCAGTTAAATAGCTGTGCATGAAGCCAGGTTTTTAAACATCATCTATAATTATTTTGTATGAGTTCTCTGTTGCTTGAAAAATCCTCCCTCGTTCTTCCATTATTTTTTTACACCCTCTCCCCTTCGCCTGACATATTGTGTGTAATGGATGCAGCCCAGACCAGAAACAGGAAGCCTCTTCTGCATGTCTCCAGCCAGGCTCAGAATACCCCCCATTGGATTACAAGAGGTTGGATCCCCCAGGCGGGTGTACTAATGATGTTATGAAGGGCAAGCTCTATATTGCTGTGACATACAATACAAAGGAACCTTGGCACATCAGGAAGTGGAAAGGCAGTTTTGGCACCAGCCTTGGTAAAAACATGTCACACTGCTGTCTGTAGCTCAACCTCATACCCAGACAGTGAAGACCTGAAATCATATCTGTGTTTGTCTGGCTAGAGCTTTAGGCACTCGGTCTATTTAATGTGGATGAAGTTAGAGGCACAGGGTAACAAGCTTCTGCTTCAGATGTGCTCACCTCAATTTTTCTGTCATTTGCAGAGGTTTTATTGCATCATTTTATTTCAAAGAAGGGATCTCCATCTTACAGCAATCCAACAGCAGTAAAGTCCAAACCTTTGAATTAGAGGGTCAGAAATTTTAGAAATGCAAAGCGGTCCTTCTTAGATTCTTCCCATCCCATGACTTCCCCAAGTCCCCAAACTTTTAGTGTTTCTCAGTGACCACTAATACAGTCTTGTGAAATAGGCTGACAGCCTCATTTTCTGACAAAAAGAATATGTTAAAAGTGTTTGTGAGCCTAAAGAGTGGAACCTGGGACTGCCATCCTATTGCATGTGCATATAAACCTCACTGAATGTTTTGGAGAGTTAGGAGCTGTGACAAGGCAGTCCTTTTTTTCAAAGTCAAGGTAAAAACTGGGTTTTGCTTAATTAACACTCATTAGCAAAATTATTTCATGGAAGCTATTTGTTGGACTCGATGATCTTGAAGGTCTTTTCCAACTGAAATGATTCTATGAGTCCATGGTTCTATGATCTAGCTGTCTGTATGTATGGGTCTACCTGCGTGCCAAATGTTATACCCCCCCTCCACTCAAGGAATCCCAAACTTTTCATACTGCTCTCAGTGTTCAGAACTTCTGTTTGACTAGTAGGCATCCTTCTTACCTGCATATAGTTGAGAAAAGTACTAGTGAGGTAGTCAAAATGAGTGACAAGCTGCTAACCACTCACCATGGCCTAGAAGACAGTTGGTGGTTTAAAGATGACAAGTTAGTTTTCCTCAATCTAAGCTATAATTATCCATACAAAACCTAGCTTTTAAAGCTAAAGAATGGACTTTCTTTCACTTGGACTTAAGAAAGTTTGGTGGGAAATAATACTTCATAGCAAAATTTCTATTTAAAGAAGCTGTTTTTATTTTTAAGTGTAGGTTTGTGTTGGTTTTTTTTTTAATTTTTGTTTTTTTTTTTTCCTTTTAATAAGCAACCTTTATAAGAGGCAAATGTTTGTAATTAAACTGAAATGTTCTGTTTCATTTCAGGATGTTGACTAGAAAGGGAAATTTTCAAATTTCCCACCATAAATATTTGGCGAGAAGCCTTTGCTTTTTCAGCTGAGAAGTCAAAGACTGGACCTTTATTCTGATGAAGCTATTTCATTTCTAGCAGGGTGATCTTATATGAAGTCACAGCACTGTCAGGATCCAGCAATTCCACGAATTAGCAAGTGGAGAGAACCATGGAGCTGCAGTACTCCCTGTTGACCTGGGCCACACGCAATGAACCAATGGTCCATATGGAAACAGGTAACTCCAGTCCTCTTAGTTCCTTCTGTCTGTCTCTACCTGTTGAAGTAAATTGGTGTCTCAGCTCATATCTTACTTGAATGTTTGGATAAGACATAAAATATTTTAAGGCAGAGCCGAGTGTAGTGTTCTGTGCTTTGAAGAGCAGAGCGAGTGGTGAAAGATTCAGAGGTTATGGGGATGGGATTTTCATGATTATCTGGTATTTGATACTTTTGAATATGCTACCTCTGAATGGAGGTTTTGAGAAGCCCTTCTACTAAAGCTGCTGTGAAACACAGGTGGATGACAGCAGGGGGATTTCTTTTTCTTTCTCAATACAGCGAAGTGTGCATTAGAAACTAAGAAGTTCCTCCGACCCAAGCGGCCGCACTTCCATGAAGCTTTCCTTCCCATCAGAGCTGCTCCATCCACAGGAGCAGCACGGTGATGAAAACTGCCCCTGCCTGAAGGGTAGAAACAAGCAGAATTTATAACCCATCATAAATAAAGCCCTGTTCATTTTGCCCGCTTACATGTGTTTTTCATCACAGCAGATTCATCGAATGGCACATTTCATGGTGTAGTTTCTCAGTCCAAGGGAAACCACGTTTAATGTAGTGTGTTAAATAAAGTGTTCCTCTGGCTCAGATTTCTCATTTCTTTCCAGTTCATGCCAGTTGGAATGGGCTGGGTACTAGAAGTCAGATGGGCAAAGCCTGTTCATGTTGTAATAACAACTTTTCTTAAGAGCTAGTCCAAAGTTGTCAGGATCCAAAATGATCCTTCTTCAAGACCTACACTGTGGGGTTAATTTTATCTAGATAAGAACAATCACAGGTTGGTTTTTTTTTCTTTTTTTCACTCTTCACCCCACTTTTCCTACTTCTATTTAACTGCTTTTTGACCCTAATTAGAATCATATAAACAGTTGGGTCTTTAAAGATCACCTAGTACAACCCCCCTTGCCATAGACAGGGACATCTTTTACTCTATCAGGTTGCTCAAAACCCCATCCAACATGACCTTAAATACTTCCAGGGATGAAGCACCACATTTTGTCTGGGTCACCAATTCCAATCTTCCAATCCAGATGGGTTATAACTAGTGAGAAAAAAACAAACAACAACAAAACCCAGACAAAATGTTCATGGAACTCATCATCTTATTTCTCTAAATCTTTTATTTAAATATTCTCAACTTGTAAAGAAAAAGTATTTATTAATTTCAATTCTGAATATTTTCAAAGTTGTTTTCTTGTCCTAAAAAAATAAAGGCATACACATGCTCCTACCTCTGTGAGAGGGGAAGATAAGGCAGACTACATGTTGGGTTTGGTACCATCAACCACTAGTTTAGAGCTAGCAGGTAAGAAATGAGGAAAGAAGCTTCTAAACCTTGTTTAGCTCTGGAGTTGTGGATGCCATCTCCCTGGAAGTGTTCCAGGCCAGGTTGGATGGGGCTTTGAGCAACCTGGTCTTGTGGGAGGTGACCCTGCCTGTGGCAGGGGGGTTGGAATGAATTTAAGATCCCTTCCAACCCAAACCATTCTATGATACTCTCTGTGATTCTGTGATAAAAATTTAAATAGTTCTGTAATTTTAAATATCCATTCTCAGCATTTACTATTAAATTATAAATTATTCACTCTTTCTTCCACAATAATTTTACAACACCTACCTAAAGGGGAATCTACTTCTGCTTAAGTCCTTTAGGTCCAATTGCAATACAAATAATGAGTTAATCGAAGATGCCATTTGGCTTTTTCCTGGGAAGATGCCATGAGGAACAGCCACGTGTGAGAAATCCCTTTGCAGTGTCAATCCCAGGCTCTTCTGAGTGAGAAATGACAGCAAATGGTGTCCCACAAAGCAAGGCGGTGGTTGGTTTCCCCAGCCAGCATAACCCCATGATAACAAATAAAATAAGCACGGAGATGTTATTGTACGAGTGCTCAAGGCCCGTGTGTGGCCATGGCCACCTTGGTAAGACTTTCCACTGAGTCTGGCACTGGGGGTGTGTGTGGTTTGCTTGAATAATAGAGTGCTGGTGGAGTGAGGTGGCGATTAACTAATCTCGGGTGTGTCTTCAAAGGGAACGCCTGTTCAAAGGAGAGACGTGCAGGGAAGAGAGGAGCAGGAGCCAAGAGAAGAAGAGCAGAAAGGAAGGAGTTTCTGAAAGAGACAAGACTAAATAATCAGTGTTCCCTTCTAGCCTCAAAAAGACATCTCACTGGCACAGGCAGAAGCACAACGCAAGGCTATTTAAAGCTGATACTGTCACACCTGCTGGGATCTGGTCAATACTTTATATCTTCGTTTAGTAGATAAATTGTTGGTCTGTGGTGCAGTGATCTAAATGGAAATCCTCTATATTTGTTGTTAAGACAGCATGGAGTGTTCTGAGAATAGCTGCTGGAAAAAGGAAAACAGTTTTCTCAGACAAAAACATAAAACCAAAGTACCCATCAGTGCTTCTTTCCCTTAAATGTACCTTTCTGAAAACACTTCCTGATGAAAAATTGAAGCTCAAAACCATATTTACTTTTCAGTCTTCTTAGTTCAGTAGGTTAACATCATCCTGCTTCAGTGAAAAATTATCTCTATGTGTTTGTGAGTTTATTTATTTCGTATTTACTTTTACCAAAATTTTAGGATGATAGAATAATTCAGATTGGAAAATCACGAAGACATCTAGTCAAAGCTCTAGCTTTTCTGGCAGCATTCAGGTATTTTGTATGTATTTAAAATAGAGAAACACTTATTTATTTATTATTTTTTTTTGATTCTAGGATACTATCTATGATTCTGTGATAAAAATTTAAATAGCTCTATAATTTTAAATATCCATTCTCAGAGTTTACTATTAAATTACAAATTATTCACTCTTTCTTCCACAATGATTTTACAACACCTACCTAAAGGGGAATCTACTTCTGCTGTGATTCTGTGATTCATAGAATCACAGAATCCCAGCATGGTAGGAGTTGGAAGGGACCTCTGGAGATCATCTCATCCAACCCCCCTGCTCCAGCAGGGTCACCCAGAGCAGTTTGTTCAGGATCACGTCCAGGTGGGTTTGGAATCTCTCCAAAGAGGGAAACTCCACAACTTCTCTGGGTAGTCTGGTCCAGGCTCTGGATAGAAAAAATTAAAGCCTGACTGGATCTAGCACTGGTTAGCACTTGGTTGCTTCAAGGAATTGAAGAAGTTTGGACTAGAGACCTCCAGTTTTACCTTCCAACCAATCATAGAAATATGATTCTATTATTCAGAAGACACAGAGAAAGTCAATTCAATTTGCAGTCATAAAGAAAGGGTTCTGGGATTTTTGGAAGAGATCAGAGAGCTAAGATCTCAGCACCTCTCTGGTTCTCTGACTTTCACAGGTTCTTGCGAAAATCCCACCCACTGAGCCTGCAGAATTATGGTGAGATTTTCCAACTAATCCTAGCAAAGCATGTGCCTAAACCCCACCTATATCCAATGTCATTTAGATACACTGTTCCCTTTGAAATATGACATCTGTGGCTAAATATATATATAGTCTATTGTCAATCAGCTGCTTGTAAAATGTTAGCATGAGAAGGAAAGCAAGCTTTACAGGACAGCTTGTGGTTTCTTTAGTTCCAAAAAGATCCAGGACTGTGAGCTCTTGGAGAACTAGAATTTGAGATGAAATCAAGGACAGAAAACTCCATAGAAAAATTGTATTTGTTGTATCTGAAGAAGAAGAGAAGAAAAAAAGATATCACTGAGCTGTAAAACATCACTCTCTGCCTTACTTGACAGAACATCTCAGAAGAAAGAAAAGGTGGTAGTCTGGGAAGTATTTAATCCTACTTTCTCTCTCTCAAAAAAAAAACAAACCCATCTTTTTCTTGCTCCTTGTCTTTCATTTCCTCACACAGAGGGATTAAAAGTAGTCTCACGTCTTTTGTTTGTTTGTTTGTTGTGAGAAGATGTTAATTGCTTGGAAGAAAAATAATCTGGAAATAAAAAAGCAACAGGTCAGCATCAATTAAAATTTCACTGGGATGTTTTTGGAGGAGGAACCAAGTAATTTTTTTTGGAGGGGGCAAGTAATTTTTTTGAGATCTTGTTAGGTAGGGGAAGTGTTTTGCTTGAAGCATTTAGTAACTGAAAACACAGTTCCCTATGGGAGATACATGCTCAAATTCTTCAGCTGCATCAGGAAGAGCAAAGAGCTGGATTCAGGTCATGCCTTTAGTCCAGTCATGAGACAATGTGCTGAACATCAAAACACATCGTTATGCTCTGTGGTTCCATTAATGACTGCAATTGCTCACTCAAAGTGGAAAAGCTGCAACAAGGGTAACTGGAAATTAAAAAAATAAAGAAAAAAGAAAGAAAAAAAAAGAAAAATCACCTATCTTCTGTTCAGCAGTTGGAGAAATAGCCTTGAAGACTGAAGAATCTTCTCCAGATTCATACAGGTAGATCAAGGATTTGAACATAGGATCCCAGTCTTGGGAGTGTCCTAATCACTTGACTACTCTAGGATCCATTATTTTCTCTCTTCTCTGTCTCACTCTCCCTGATCACCATTTTTCATTATAATTTCTGTTCTTGAAGTAGCTCGCTTTTCTTCCAAGATGACATGAACATGTGTCCTCAGCTTGTCAATGCCTTTTCCCACCAGTACAGTAGATTCTAAACGAATGACCAAGTTTTCAAACGATCAGAAGACAATAACATTCCTGGGTCTGCAGTTTTCTCTCCAGTATTTCAGTTCTTATCTCAAAGATATTTGAAAGTAATTCAATGTGAACAGGAAATTTTATAAAAGTACGTGTGAAGACACTCAGAAAATTTGCTGATGAAATATTCTTGGAGGTGGCCTACGGACAAAAAGAGTAAAATAGTAAAAGTTTACCATTCCATAAATAAACAGACAAGACTAGAAACTAAATTCTACTACTGAAGAAGAAAGTTAAGGTGTGCAGAAAGGGAGAAAACTGAAATTGTGGGCTCTTTATTTGTTTCAAACACAAACGTTGCACAGCAAGGGGCATTCAGACCAAGTTTCTCTGAGTGTGCAAAAGGAACCCAGATGCCCAGTGAGATAAAATCAGAAAGACCAGGGGAAAAAAAAAAAAAAAACAAAAAAAGAGAAAAATAAGTGAAAGCTGACATGTCAAACCAATCTAATGTCTTACTATAGACAGTAACGAGTTTGTAGCTACAGGAGGAGCAGTAGCTGCCAATACATACATCGATTTTATTAGAGCTTTTAACACTGTCTCATATGACGTTCTCAGAAATGAACTAGGCAAACATAGTATAGGTTAAACTTCCACGGGTTAGAGGCCAAAATTGCTGGAAAGCCTACTGACAAAGTAGGTGCAAATGGAAATATACATTAAGTGGATTCTGCAAGGGAAAAATTCTGACAATGAATAATGAGTGGTGAATCATCATCATCACTGTTATCGATTCAGAGTGGAAGAGAAAGTAAAGAAGGATCATCACAAAATTGTTAAAATCTGGGTATATATTTAGAAGTAAATCAGATCATATTCAGGAAGGACCAGATAGTGTGGATAGGTGGGGATAAGCATCTGTACAAAACACAAGAGGTTGAGAAAGTGGTTGCCTAGCATTTCTGCAGAGAAATTTCTGGGTGTCCCAGTGGGTCTTAATTAATTGAGAACCAACTTCATTTGCCTGTAGCAAAAATGGTGAAGGCCATGTGAGAATGAATGAACAGGCTGTTGAACAGGGGGAAGTGCTGCACTAGATTGCTTGAGACTCACAGAACCTCAGCGTGGTAGGGATTGGAAGGGACCTCTGGATATCATCTGTCCAACCCCTGCTAAAGCAGAGTCACCCAGAGCAGGTTGTCCAGGATCACGTCAGGGAAGGTTTGAAATCTCTCCAGAAAAGGAGACTCCACAGACTCCCTGGGCATCTTCTCCCAGGACTCTAGCATCCTCACATGAAATACATTTTGCCTTATGTTCAGATGGAACCTCCTGGGTTCCAGTTTGTGACCATTGTCACTTATCCTGTCACTGGGCACCACTGACAAGAGACTGACCCCATCCTCTTGCTTTCCACTTTTTAGATATTGCTGAGCATTGATTGTATCCCCTCTTAGGCTTCTCCAGGCTAAACAGCCCTGGGGCTTTCAGCTGATGGGCTTTCAGTTGATGCCTAACAGTGAGTCAGACAAGTATCTATCAGGAATGACCTAGGAAGAGTAGATCCTGCCACATTTTCCCTTTTTTCCACAGGTCTTCTGTGGTAGCAGGTGCAAAGATATCCTCATCACATTGGTGCATGGCTCAAGGGATGAATTTTCATGACCCCAGCTCACACACTTGTGATGTTGAACACCAATGCTGTCCCTGGGGGGACAGATTTAAAGTAAAACATTGTGCTTTATTTTTATCTGAGATCCTATGTCTCCGTAAGGGACCAAGTAAAACACACAGCTCAAAGCTCATGAATTTGCAGATATGGATAGTCTGGATCTGAATTTCATGGCTCAGACCTTCTCTAACTGAGACTTTTATTGTTGTTATGAAAAATCCAACATTCCATCTGCTATGTGCAAATCCCTCCTTCTATTTTCCTTTTCAGACCTCCAAGTGCTCCTAAAGCAGCTCAGCTTCTTCATGAAGAATGCTGTTTATGCTTTGCTCAATACAGTTTCGACTTGATACGTTTCTCAACATGGGACACTCAAGTGTGAAAGCAAACAAGCTGGTAGGTTTTATTAGATTACCTTTTATTAGGAGAAGAACCTCTCACATGCCAGCAACAAGAATTCTTTTTATAACAGCACCCTTCACACGGTGTTTCCTTGATGATCAAACCACCCTTCTGCTTATATTTTTTTCCCTCTGTCACTCAGCCTCCCAATGTGTGATTAGTTGACCTTGCGGTTGACGTTGCCACCTGAAGGTTATCGTACACGTATGTCACAGTGTCTGTGGACCCTAGGCATATTTCCTTGGACATCCTCTCTTTTGTGGAACTGATTGGAACAAGCCAGATGATCCATCAGCTACTAAGAGGCTTGTTTTGGTGAGAAAGTTGACAGGACTAGAGTCCAAGCTTCAGTCATTGGAAGATGAATCTCAATGCTTTGGGTTCCAGGCTTACTTATATCAAAAGTTCTGAAATAAAACAGAAATAGAATTTTTATTTATTTTTCTTTACTCCAAAGCAAGTAGCAAAACCAGGACATGGAGTAGCAGGAGAAAACAATGCAGCTGCAAGAGCTTCTGAACATGCAAACGCTGTCATCTCCAAAGAGAATTTTGGAGAAGAAATTTATAGGAACAGATGATCTCAGGTAGCTTTACTGGACTCCAGTTTAGACAATATACCTTTGATGTCCAAAGAGCTTTATTTCCTTCTCCCCATAGCTATCCAGCAGCATACTGGAGAGGGAAAAAAGGCACATGAGTTTTCAACCATTACTTTTTTTCATTTGTTTGCTTTGGTTTGAGCTGTCCAACAGTGGGCAAGTAGAAAAAAAACGAAATTCCTGATCATGCAGAGCAGTCTCCTGATAATCGAGTTCTAGATCTCTCTTTTCCCCCACCAAAAAGATCACCTGTAGTCATCTGTGAGCACTGGAGATGATGTGCCATAGATTAGTGGAGTTAGCTGCTCAAGGAAGCAGTAATTGCTATGAAAAAACAACTTTCAGTCAGTATCCCTCCAACTGGTGGATCTCTCTGTGAGACTGAGACCACCATCACTGCTGGAGAATATAAGAGAGGGAAGGGGAGGCAAGAAAGAAAAGAAAGAGAGGAAAATACTCCCTCGGTAGGGTAGAAATTTATTATGGATGTCACCCTGGGAGCAGAAGTCCAGTAGAGGTCTGTTTTATAGTAAATGTTACTCTAATTGCTTCTTGATAATTTTATCTACTTACAGTAATAGTTAAAAAAAAAAGAGGCAGTGGGGAAGAGAGTAGAAAAAAGGCATAAATAGAACAAGAAAAGGAATAATGAAAAAAAAAATCCTTGTGGTGAAAAGGGGAAAAAAAAAAAAAGAAAAAAAAAAAAGAAATCTGGCGCTAACTCCAAGCAATTTGCACCTTGTGCCCAGATCATAACTCTCTGCCTCCACTGCTTCCACACCCCATGATTTATGTTTGACAGTCCCAAAGTGGTTTGGAAATGGCACAGCACCGAGACCTTGTGGTGAGGCTAACTGATGTTTGAAAAAACAAAAACGAGTTAATTTATGGGAGCGTTCCTTTGGACTGGAATTCCAGACGAGCACAGCTCTCCTCTAGTGGAAAAGTTTTGCACACACACATACACAATATCTCCTCTTCTTTTTCTAGTTTAGTCTCTGTCTGACTCTCTCTTTATTCTCCCTATTTCCATTCTCATTTTTCCTTCAGAACCTCTACTGAGCTGAAAGAAAATAGCATTATGTTGGCTTGTATTTCATTTCTGAATCTATTTTCAGCAAACAAAAATAGAGTGTTCTTGCTTTTTCAAGTCCTCTTCACTCTGCCTCTTATCCTACTTAGGTCTGTATATTTTGAAGGCTTCCTTAGACGACAGAAACACTCAACAATTAAAAAATTAAAAATAGTGATTCCAACTAGCCACCTTGAAGCATTTTGAGGTTGTGAAATTTTCAGAAGATCAGGAAGAGAATTGTTCTTTTAACCCCCAAAGTTGGGTCTTGGGAAAGAAAAAAATACAAAGGTTCTTTAAGTCATTAGTCCTCCTGCAAAATCTCACCTGTTGTCTCCTTCTAGACAATTTAATGCAGCAATTTAAATCAGAAAAATAGGATCTAACATTTTCACGGGTGCTGTCTATCCTAGATATTAAAGGAAAGAAACCAGCTGATCAGTTTTCACTTGAGGGGCTGGATTATGAGCAGTGAATATTAACATAGCTCCTTTGACTACAGTGGAATCAAAAAGGCTTGTACCAGTTCTGGATTTGGCCCTTGGCCACAAAAGTGCCTGTGTTGTCTTTTCTCAGATACCACCTCGTTTGAGCCATGATGAGAAACAAGAACTGAAAGATGGAGAAATAAGGATCTCACTAAGTGTACCATGTGCAGTGTATGTTACTGCGCACCAGAAGACGTTGAGAGGAGGAGGAAGATTTACCAGAATAATAAATATAAAGCTCATTTGTATTTTCCAACTCCTACATCTGTGATGGATGTTATTTTGGCCAAAATCAGGTTTTCCACTGGTCACTATGAGATCCCTACAGCTTGAGATAGGTAGCAAGAAATCTTCCTGCCTCTCTGTCATAGGTTCACAGCTCCTTGTGGATTTAATACAGGAAACAAGGGGAGGTGAAGGGAGGCAGGTGTGGAGCCAGTGGATTATGCTTCTGTCTGCACACTAAACATTTGAGATCCACCCAGTAAGAATTATCTAGGTTCTCACGTTTGCTCTGGGGAGATGGGATGCTATTTGATGATGCTAAAGGAGACAGTGCTTTCCATACCCCTGCTGGGGATCCTGGCACAGGAACAAGTTGAATAAGCCACACAGACTGACTGACAGCTTATTCTTGGGGTTGCAGGTGCAAACTGTATGTGAGGATTACAGGTGGACCATGAAAGATGTCAGCTTTATCAGTAGCAGAGAGTCCATGCTTTGTCCCTTGCCATCTAAATTCCTAGAGGGATATCACAGAATCATAGAATGGTTTGGGTTGGAAGGGATATTTCAAGCTCATCTGGTCCAGCACCCCTGCAGGGAGCAGGGACATCTGCAACTAGAGCAGGGTGCTCAGAGCCCCGGCCAACCGGACCAGGGATGGGGCATCTACCACTGCTCTGAGCAACCTGGGCCAGGATGTCACCACCCTCAGCATAAAAGTTTGCTCAGTTCACCACCCTGGGTGGAGAATGAAATACTGGAGAATGTATTTAGAGCTCCAGATGCATGTATTTATGCACCAGGCAAAAATCTTAATGGCCAGATTAGGTGTTGCTTCCTTTTTCTCCATTTCTGAGGAGAAATGAGCGATAGCTGTGAAAGGATTCACCATGGCATCTCTGTCCAAGAAAGCTGGTAAATACTTGTGTACTCCTGACTCATTCCATTTCGCAGTCCCTCTTTCTCTGTTCCTGATCAGTTGTGTTACTGACTCGTGCTTTTCAGGCACCTCACAGAGAGACTTTTCTTTGCCCCTGACGGTGATTCTGTATCTATGAGCTTTCAACAGATACACACAGCCATCTCTCTGCAGTGCCAGCAAGCTCAGCTGCCTCTGCCTACCTCTTTGGCACCTCACTTTGAGATTCTCCACCAACCCTCCATCCTACCAGCAGACAAACAGCCTGCTGGCTATGGATATCTTCACTTGAGAGAGAAATACATCATGGATATATCAAACAATCCTTCCTGTGAGAACCACCCAGATGATCTTGCCTTACAGCTTCCCCCTCATCCCGACCTCCCTGGCTGGCTATATCTGGCACCAGAGACTATACTCCACCATGGCCCTTCCTCCTTCTCTCCTATCAAAGAGAGGATGTTAACTGAGGCCAGAGCTGGGTGTAAAGCCTCTGAGATAGCACCACTATCACCTCTGTCTCTGGGTGAGAAGAAGTGGTATCAGCCTGTTCAGAGATAACTGGCTTGGCAGTGAGTGACAGTGCAGAGATAAATGTCCCAGCATTGACTTGCTGATAACACCCTGCCTGGTCTCCAGAGGAGCACCCTGATCCACAAGCTGAAATACAGACAGCATCATGATCCAGGAAGGGTGATTGTAGTGGACTACAGCAGTTATTTTTGAGTACATCTGAAATAGCTTTGAAAGGAAAAGGGTTAATCCACTTTCGCCCACTGGCAAGTCTTAAGCCTTCACTTTTGCATCACCTCATGTGGGATGAAGAGATCAGTTTAGGTTGCCAGGACGTCAGCTTCTCAGCCATCAAGGTGGATTATGTCAACCTGAGCTTGGGAGAAAGAGAATCCCACTGTATGAATGTGAACTCAGCCTCTTCAGTTGCTCTTTGAGCCTCTCTGACCTTGTTTGGTGCACCAGTAAGCATGTAGCTGTAGCATCCAGTCCAGCTTTCAGGAACCCAGAAGACACATTACTCTCTCTAAAAACTTCTCCTGAGGCTGTCATGTGTTTAGAAGCCTTACAATCTTCCATCTGAATTTTCTGCTTCTCATCCCATTAATTTAAATCTTCCTATAAAGAAATGTAAGTAACTTCTCATCCTCCTTCATGTTCACCAATCTCCCTGAATTTTCAGGCTATTATTTCTCTCCGTTTCTTACTCTCACTCTGAGCTGTATCTTTAGATTTTTCAGTCTTTCTGCATAATTTGACAGTCACGGCCCATCTCTGAATTCCTTATGCTTAGTGCATAAAACAATAGCATTGCAGAATTTTCTCTTGTCCTATCACTTCTTCCTTGACAGAAAAGACCATCAACTCTCATTTTGCTCCAGCCTCCAGTCAGGGAGCTGTCGAGAGCCAGAAGGTCTCCCCTGAACCTCCAGGATCAACAAGCCCAGGTCCCTCAGCTGCTCCTCACCCCCCTTGTGCTCCAGCCCCTTCACCAGCTCCGTTGCCCTTCTCTGGCCCCGCCCCAGCCCCTCCAGGCCCTGCTGGGCG
>JANHFX010014009.1:11169-57088 GCA_027560015.1 Chloroceryle amazona | reverse complement strand
AATAATGTAATAAATATATATTATACTTACTAAAATTAATGATTTTGTGCTTTTTATAATAATACTTGCATAAGTAAATAATACTTACATAATTACTGGTTTTATTAAATATATAAAGTTTAGAATATTTAAAATCTATATTAATATTATGTATCATAGAATCACAGAATGTTAGGGGTTGGAAGGGAACTCTAGACATCATCTAGTCCAACCCCCCTCCCAGAGCAGGATCACCTAGGGCATGTCACAAAGGAACACATCCAGACAGGTTTTGAAAGTCTCTAGAGTAGGAGACTCCACAACCTCTCTGGGCACCCTGTTCCAGTGCTCCATCACCTTCACAGTAAAGAAGCTTCCTCTTCATGTTGAGGTGGAACCTTCTATGGTCAAGTTTATACCCATTATTCCTTGTCCTATTGCTGGGCACTACAGAAAAGAGATTGGCTCCTTCCATTTGACACCCGCCTTTCAGATATTTATAGACATTAATAAGATCCCCTCTCAGTCTTCTCCTCTCAAGACTAAACAGCCCCAGTTTCCTCAGTATTTCCTCATAGGGGAGATGCTCAAGTCCCTTAATCAACCTTGTAGCTCTCCATTGGACTCTTTCCAGTAGATCCCTGTCTCTCTTAAATTGGGGAGCCCAAAACTGGACACAGTATTCCAGGTGTAGTCTAACCAAGGCAGAGTAGAGGGAGAGGAGAACCTCACTACACCTGCTGGACATAATTTTCTTAATGCACCCCAGGATGCCATTGGCCTTTCTGGCCTCAAGGGCATGTCACTGTCCCATGGAAAACTTGCTCTCCACTACGACTCCAAGGCTTTCTCTCTGGTGTTGCTTTCCAGCAGGGTGACCCCTATCTTGTACTGGTGCCTGGTGTTATTTCTCCCCAAAGATATATATAAACATATATTCTCTAACCCTTATTTGTTAACAACTTGAGCAATCTGTGGTTGCCTCATTCTTGCAAGAAATTACTTTTCTGTCTTTCAAAAAAAATCTTTTTGATTCATAATTCTGTCCTTGGTTCAGCTAGGATAGGGCTAATTTTAAGAAGAAGCTGGGAGAGGCCACAGCCAGGATAGCCAACTGAACTAGCCAGTGGGATATTCTATGCCATACTGGCATCAAGGGGCCTAGAAGGGACCTTGCCAGGCAAAGGATGCAGAGTTTGAGTGGACAGCAGGTTGTGGGTGGTGAGCAGTTGCATTGTACATCACTTGTTTTATATATTATTTTGTTGATATTGTTGTTATTAGTGTTTCTTCTCTCTTTGTGTTGTTCTAGTAAGATCTTTTTATCTCAACCCATGGGGTTTTACCTTTTTCTCCATATTCTCCTTCCCATCCCACTGGGATGGGGAGGGGGAGAGGAGGAGCAAGAGAAGCAGCCGGGTGGTGTTTAGCTGACGGCTGGGCCTAAATCATGACAGACTCTCTCTGGAACTTGCAGATCCATGAGAGAGAAAGTTAACTTTGATTAACATTGTTTGCAGCTTTTCCTGCTTCTTGTCTTTCGGTAAATGCTGTGCATCCAGCTTTAATTGCCTTCCTGATGCTTTTTTTTCATAGCCATTTCATAGCACTTTCATTATGGCCTGGCTATTTGGAGAGGAGAATAATTTTTAAATGGCATAATTTTCTCATAAAGCTTCAAAGCTGTAACAGCTCTTTTTGTTAATTTAACTAAAGTATATGAACACCAGTGCCATATATGAAGCTATGTTGATGTAGAGGAACTAGGTAGAGGAATTTTTTCTCCTGAGACATGTAATGTTTTCTGAGACGCTTGGAACAAGAAAAGCAACTTTGTCTTTAGGCTGCTATATTATTGTTCATAATGGTCTATTAAGCCACTGGGGTAGCTCTAGATTACATCATTTGCACCAGCTAGAGAAAGACAAGTGTAAAATGTAATAACAAATAAATTAATTAATTATGAACTAAGAAACTACATTTCACCTGTCCTTCAAAACATTCCTGATAAGCAAGACTAGATTTACTGAGATGACGTTGAATGCTGTGTGCCTGGAATAACAGTCAGTGCTAGCATCTGAGTGATAGATGCTGACCTGATGCTCAACATACTGTTTTAAAAGATGTTTACTTCATAAGAAAAAAAAAAAACCAAAAACATAAAAACAAAACAAACAAACAACCCAACCCAAACAACTCCACACCCACACAAAAAAACAAACTGAGAAGAAATTAGTGGTAGTATCACATTTTTAGAGAAGGGAAATGAAGCATAGAATGTCTATGTGGTTTATCAATGTTTGCATTGAAAGTCCATGAAAGAACTCATATGTCATTGTGGTTAGATTTTTCAATGTTGTATTTGCATCATTAGCCAGTGAAAACAAATCACTTTTTAAACCATTATTGAACATGGCAGTTTGTTTGCAGTTGATGATCCCAAATGTAAAGGGAAAAAAACATGGGCTTTTTTTGACAGGACTGCATTGTTGAGTTGTGGTATTTATGATAAATTTTATGAAGGCACTTAAATTCCTTCCTATTGAAAGTGCAGACTACTGTGGGATTTGCATTATAGTCTGAGACAGAAATTTTCACTCATGGTCAACGTTAAAGTCGGATTCCAGTTTGCGTCTCTGTTCATGTAGTTATTTTTTGCTTTTTGTCCATTTATAACCTGTTTGTAAGCCTTTTCTATGAATACTGCAGTCCTTCTGAGCCCTGGGAGAAGTGTATCCCTCCTTCAGGAAGTCATTACCTTATTTGGTAAATTATAATGGAACATAATGAAAGAAATAGATGCCTAATTAAGAATGGTTTGCAAACTGCAAAAATATATGCAATTAAATGATCCATGTCTGTGTAACACATACATATTAGTTATTCCAAAATTGTATAAAGTCACTGTTTAGACATCATCTTTGTGCATCAATCAATGTAAAAATAATATAAACGGACTCATTAATTTACATTCTGCAGATATATCCAGAAGTCTTCACTATTCTTTTGTCATGTTACTTCTTGTGCTCTTGCCTGATTCTAGGCATGCCTGAAAAATCTCCATTTAGTAATCCCAGTAGTTCTCTACTGCAAGAAAACATGCTGCCAGAAATGCTGTGCTTTACAGTTTGCAAGCACTGTATGCATATTAATATGATTTTAAGATACTTACTCTTCCAAATCTGTGCGCTTCTCATTGTAAGCAAAGAAGGGCATCAAAAAGTACCATAAAAGTTGACCACAAGAAGTACCAGCCTAGCTTAGCCTCCAGGCAACTCATTGCTTCGACCAACCACCTATGTACATCTTTCGTCACTGCACCTTCTTGACGGACAACAGTTATACTTCCTACTACTCTCAAATTTTCATCTCCTCTGCACCCACTGTTTTTTCTGACTCCTCTTCTTGCCCCATAGTATCTGTTCCTTCAATTTGTTGAGGTATCTAAGAGGAAGGAAAAGCATGATAGGGGATGCGAGAGTGCAGGGTTGAGCCAGGGGGGGTTCTGAAAGTGACAGTCTTCCTGAAGGCCATTCCATAGTTCAGAAGTCCTTCACTTCCATCATGCTTGCTTTCTCTTGATTGTGAACTGGCTCCCATCAATTCTAGTGCATGAGAAATCAGCAAGGTATCATTTCTACCATGTGTGTCTTGTTCAACTATGATTTGTTTCTGCGAGTTGACAGACTTTGGGGAGAAAAAGAAGAGTTGGGGAGTTAGAACAGGTACAAAATGATAGCCAGTATGTCTCAGTGGAGGCAGCCATTGAAATCTAAATAGATTCTATTAATTTAGCATAAAAAATGTTAAAAATCCCATTTGCTGGGATTTGCTATGATTATTGCCTACCTCTGTTGATCTCTTTGATCGCTTTAAGAGAAGAAAATTTTGATCCTAAGTGAAGTACTACAAAACTCAGTGTTTTGTTTGCAGTTTTAGTTGATAATGTAGAAAATATATCCATTCATTATATTTCTAACATTCTAATTCAACCTATTCTTGCATCCTTCCAGAATCTGGATGAATGGGGAAGAGAAGAACATATTAGGTGCTACTAACTTCTGTATTGGGAAATATAGGACAGTTAACTGATTATTCTTTTGCTCTCTGGGAGAATACTACTAGTTGTGGAGAGTCTGATAATATGTCCAGAGAACTGCTTAATGGAATCACTAAAAAAGAATTTTATCTTAGAGCATCGTATTTGATTTTGACAACAGAGCAAAACATGTAGGATTTTATATATTTTTTTTAAACTTGCTGAATTTTCCTTGCTCTTTGCAAGACATCATCTAGAGCTGGAGCCCAGTGTTTCATTTCTGTGGGTTGATAGACTTGAGGCAAAGTAAATGGGGGGCAGGGGGTTGGACATATCAAAACCAACAGTGATTATCATTTAGTAAGCAGTTTAATAGAAGCTGCAATGCATGTAAGTTGCTTGTTTGTGGGTTTGGGTTTTTTTAATTGTTGTGTTATTGAGGGGTTGTACTATAGAGAAAATTTCTGTTGTGAAGAAGCGGAAGATAGTAGTTGAATTAATCTGTTGGAACTCTTCTTCCAGCTCATTTGACATGCCTAGAAACAGAACACAGCATTCTCTTAAGTAAAGGGAAGACAAATCTCAATGCTGCTTTAAAGCAGTAATCATTGTGGAAATGAATTAATGAAAAATGAAGTATATCTGTGCTTGGGAAAGAAAATGGTTACAGTTACTGAGATAGCTAAGGTTAAATCCTAGGCAATTCAGTGATGCATCCTATATTTAAGATTATTAGTATACATGTCTATGATTGGAAAACAATGTTCCTCATAGTTCCTTCTGAAGTTCAAGAACAATTTCCAGCTCAAATAAGACTTGTTTTTCTGTCTTGGAGGGGCCACCACAAACTAGGCTCCATAAAAGTTTTTTATAATTCAATCCATGTATATGGAAACCTAAGAGGAAGGACTGGCACATGGTAAGAATGACCAAGGCATAGATACTGTACTACTTTTAGTTCTGCAAGAAGTCTGTGCTTACAATTGCTAAGTATTTGTGTCTTATCTTAAAGATATACAACATTTTCAGAGGGCTGTGGCTGGGACAATTTTGATGAGAATTAAAGTATGTCTTCTCAAATAGACAGCACCATTTAAAAAAAAAAATTCAGGTTTCATTTTCCTAAAGCTATTCAGAATTCTGAATCTGTGTTCTCTAAGAGTGCCATATCTATCATGTATTCAAGTATGGTAAGTGTGGGTGATCTATCTATCAATCTATCAGCTGATCAATCGATAGATCTATCTATCTATCTTAAAACTTGTACATCCTTCTAGATACAATTCACTGAAGCAGAAATTGTTATAACTTCTAGTTCAGTGTCACTAACTTAGGATAAGGAAACCTTTTCATTCTCTTGGTGTATGTCTCAATGACTGTGTATTTTCTATACAGAGGGATAATTACAGCATGTTTCATCTCAGAATATCTTGTCACATGTTAATTAGGACAGTTATTTTCCTGTAGTATGATTATACTGATCTTTATGTGTTTGTTAAATGGAAAATGAAGGCACAATACTTTTGTCAAGTTAAAATATTTGTGGTGTTTTTCAGTAATATTTTTGATCTTGTGGTAATTATGATCAAATTGTTTTGACATGAAGCATCTTGCTAGCTATCTGAAAGATTAACATGAATGTGAGCAAACAATTTATACAGATACTAAAAACTGGATGCTTACTATGTTACTAAGTGTGGTGAAAAAAGGATTTCTAAAGGAGATAAAGATCTGTTTAAGGAGGAGATCCTTAGCTTGCTTTTAATATCACAGCATCATATTCTGCTGCACTGTATAACAGGTAAACAAGAACAGGATAAAGATTGGATAACAACTACTTGAAGTAAAAGTATTTTAAGTTTTGCTACAGTAAACCTGTGATTTCTTGTTAGAACAGTCACGTGTGGACAAAAGAAACAACCTAGCAAAAGCAAGTATGTTGATTTACTTCTGTCTAAATCTTACTGTATTCTGATAACTTAATCGTTACAAATTTGTTTGCTATGGGATGAAATAATTCTCATTTATTCCTGAGTATTTTGTAACTCCTTGTCATGGCTTTTCCTCAATGTGACCAAACTAAAATATTCCAGATTAAATATAAAGGTTTTGTATTAGTTTCTTTTATGTTCTAATATTCCCTTTGTTATATATTACTAATATATATCTTGAACTAGAAGTCTTCCTTTTTTTTTTTTTTTTTTGCTGAGGCTCTGAACATGAAACTGGTTGCCACCTATCTGGGGATTTCACAAAGGTTCATTGGGAAGCAAGGATTTCGATTTGCAAAATTGGAAAAGTCACTTTGCCTCGAAGGATGTGCAACTTCTTAATGGGGGAGTAATGTAAAAAAGTACAGGATGCACTGAAGAATTTGAAAGATGTTGTGAAAAGCAGGTGAACTCCCAAAACCACCAGAAATAGTCATCTAGCAAATTTATCAAAATCATATCAAAAAATCTGCAGGAAGATTAACAGCCATTCCACTGTGGGTTTTATGACCACAGATACATAACAATTAAATCTCTAGCAAACTTTTATTCATTACAGTTTGATTACTAATTAATGGAGTATTCATTTGAAGGTAAAGGAGTGATAGCAGGCTTCATTGCTTCTAATTTTCCTATGAAACCTGATGTATGATTCATGATAAAAGGGCCTGAAGTTCATATCTTGCCTTAGCATAATTTCTTTGTTCTTTGCAAAGTATGCTTGTCAACATCCTGGTTCCTTAGTTTCATGTAAGTTATGAAATTTTTATTAAATTATAGATACAAATCATGCCAGCAATTTGTTATGTGAACTGGCAGGTGCAATTATTGGAGCAATGGCTAGAACAAAGAAAAAGAGAGAACTGTTTTTCTCAACAAATAAATGGAATTTGCTAGGAAAATTAGTTTCTCCAAGAAGTGCAGCCTGTGTCATTCTGTTATATTCTGGCTTTGTACAAGAAAAAAGCTGCAACGCTATCTGTTACTGGTTTGTCACCAGGTCTTTTTTTTTTTTTTTTTTGAAGATGGAATAAATTTGCAGAGATCAAATAGATGGACTGATTTGATCCATTGGTATTTAGAAGTCTTGCAGCAGGTATTTGGCACTTGATCAGTTACTACCAAAACTGAATTACAGAGTTGTTTTCCTCTTTGATAGAAAAGAGGGGTAGCGTTAAAAATAAATATTGTTTCTGTAGGAAATTATATTTTTCAAACATCAAGAAAATACCTGGTTAAGTAGATATCATCTCAACTGTGTATTTCAAAAGCTTTGAAAACTCTGTATGTGTTCTTTTCTATGGATAATGCATTTCATACTGAGATTTTACTTTAGGGAAATGTTAAGTTTTTAAGTTATTTAAGTTATACTTAAATGCAAAATGGCACATTTTCTTGGTAGTTTGTTGAGACCTGAGACTTAGGTTGAATGCAGAATGTTTCATCAATAGAATCATAACAAATGAGTTTCTAAGCACTTTTTTTTTTTTTTAAAGCATTGCTGGCAAAAATAAGTGGTGCTCTCTCATGTGGTTTCCATTAAATAGCTAAGTAATTTTCTAACTGTTCTTTACAGCTTTTGAAATAACTGCCAAAATCACTAATAGCCAGGTTTAGACTGTGCCTATAACAGGAAAATTAAAGATAACTGTGGAGTTATGGTATGGGTTCTAAAGTCCTTTTATCTTGTGTTTTTGAAGATGATTTGGAAAGCTTTTAATATCTGTGTTCTGGATTAGAGATAGGAAATGCATACTAGATTATGGAGTATAATAATTGAATATGACATTTATTTTTAATGGGCAACACCTAGAACATTATGTCAGAGGGAAAATGTTCTGCATCTAATTCATTGCACTTTTATTTGAAACTAGATTGAAGGGTGGCTGTGCTGTTATTTGAGAAGATGGCTGGTGTTCTGCTGCAGAGTATAATGTGCTTTTCATCTGCCAGCACCCTCAAGTCATTCTCCGCAGGGCTGCTCTCAATCCCTTCATCCCCCAGCTTGTATTGATACCGAGGTTTCCCCCCACCCCTGTGCAGGACCTTGCACTTGGCTTTGCTGAACCTCATGAGGTTCGCACAGGCCCATTTGTCAAGCTTTGCCAGGTCCCTCTGTATGGCATCCCATCCCTCTGGCATGTCAACTGCACCACTCAGCTTGGTGTCATCTGCAAACTTGCTAAGGGTGCACTCAATCCCACTATGTCCTTGATGAAGATACTAAACAGCACTGGTCTGAGTACAGGCCCATGAGGGATACCATTTGTCAGTCATCTCCATCTGGATATTGAGCCATTGACCATTACCCTGTGGATGAGACTATCCAACCAATTCATTATTCACTGAATGGTCCACCATCAAATCCATTTCTCTCCAATGTAGAGAGAAGGCTGTTGTGGAGGACCATGTCAAAGGCCTTATAGAAGTTCAGGTAGATTACATCCGTAGTTCTTCCCTTGTCCACTGATGTAGTCATGCCATCATAGAAAGCATTAGGTTGGTCAGGTAGGACTTGCCCTTGGTGAAGCCATACTGGCTGTCTCAGATCGCCTCCCTGTCCTCCATGTGCCTTATTATAGCTTCTAGGAGGACCTGTTCCATTATCTTCCCAGGCATAGAGGTGAGGCTGACAGGTCGATAGTTCCTAAGGTCTTCCTTTCTACCCTTTTTAAAAATGGGTGTAATGTGTCCTTTCAGCCATCAGGGACTTCACCAGACTGCCAGGACTTTTCAAGTGTCATCGAGAGTGGCTTAGCAACTTACATTATCCAATTTCCTCAGGACTTTGGGATCCATTTCATCAGGTCCCATAGACTTATGTATTTTCAGGTTCCTCAGATGGTCACAAATCTGATCTTCTCTTACAGTGGGAGGGATTTTGCCCCCCTGGTCCCAGTCTTGTGATCCATTGACTCGGAAGGTGTGGGAAGAGAGGTTGCCAGTGAATACTGAAGCTCAAAACTTGTTGAGCCTTCTCCTTGTCTGTCTTTACCAGCTTGACACTGTTGCTCATCAGGGGGGTATGCTTTCTTTGACCTTCCTAATAAATAATACATTGCTGATGCTACAGTTGTAAAACTCTATTTTAATTGCTTTCTAAAATGAGTATACGGACAATGAATTTGTATAAACTTTTGACAGTAATATCAGTTATGAGTAATCAGTCATTTTTGTAATGAGAGGCTCTAAAGCAATGATGATACTCAAAATTTGAAATCTGTCACACCAAATAATTAGTGACACTGTTAAACAGTGTCTTTAGTATTCACTATCCTCAGTCAAAACACTTCCTCTTCTACTTTTCCAGCCTTCAACTGGAAAGCAAAATAGATAGATGGCAGCCTTTATCTGGGGAAAAAAGAGTTAATGGTAATTCAGTGAAAACAGCAACTTTGAGGAAATTATTATAGACACAGATTATAGACAGTAGAGACAATTTTTACATCCTTTTTTTAATACTGGCTAGTTTTGATTGCTAGATACAGCTGGCTAGATAATTTATTTCATGGAGGCTCTATAAAAATCATTCAAGTTTGTAACCATTGAATTCACCATTTGAATTTCTTCATTAAATTAATTATAAATGAACTATTTAAAATTTCTTTTGAATCATAGTAAATATTTTGTTTTAATCTAATCTTTCAAGAGCCTGTAGTACAAATGCAAGTAGTTCTAAAATGTTAAATGACAAATAATGGTAAGAGAAAAAAAGCCAAGTATTTTGTATGAAGAACTCAAAGCAAAATGTTTTTGACAGGCTCTAAATGTGGGTTTTTTTTCTTTCAAATGTGTTTTCTAGAAAATTGATCTATTTAATAATTTTTTGTTGTTTTTTTTTTTAACATAAGCTACAGTGTATTTAAGACAGTTTCTGACTTTCTTTTTTCTGTACCAGTATCTTCACTGGGTCAGTTATCCTGTTTTTCAGTAAATTAGATGTAAATAGCTGTTGGCATGAAGGAATGTCATCTCATACCACTTTGTTCTTTCCTGATTTCCCCACAGCTGTGGTTCTGCTTCAGTGGGTCTCTGTCACAGTGCAGATCTACAGGTCTTGAGGTGTGAAACCAGAAAGGAAGGAGGCAAGCGGTACTCAGAATTTCACTTCACTAAACATGTCCATACCCTTCTCTGTGATTCCTCATGAATGTTTTGAAGCAGTCCTCACAGCTGCTGCCCACTGCTTATTTCTCTCTGATGCTGCTTTCCTTCTTGTGCTCTCCCTACATGGCAGGGTAATACTGGAATTGAAAAGAGTCTGGCTAACACAAGGAACTGGATATAGTGTGTTGCTGGGGCAGACGGGGATCCGAAATAATAATCCTTGAGGATAGTGGATGACTTGAATAATGTCAGTCCGGTGGCCACAGTACTCAATTTAAGCATCAAATGTAAGCTTGAAGAAATCAAAGGAAACAAGGTCTATATTATGGGTAAGAGCTTGGGTATAAGGAAGATGTGCTAGGACAGTGCTGCAGATATATGACGCTAAAGTGTATGGCATTCAGGAGGAGGCTGGACACTTCCTGGATGGGAGAGATATCAGGCGCCCACCGTGGTTGGAAGGAGCTTTGTACTTGCCCATCAGTGACGTCCTTTCTTACCTTTCATATTGGGGAAGATAGAGAGAAGCGGCAGTGGCCCGGTCTAGGTTGGCTTGGTTAGATGGAAGAAAGGACTCCATGGTTAGTGATACTGGAAACAGTATGAAGGACAGTCAAGAAGTAGGAGCATTCCAACCTAATCTTACTCTTGCTTTCTTCTGCGGAGGAGGGACAATCAGAGCAGCAGGGAGAGGCCTAATTTGAGTTTTGTTGACCAAAGCGTACTCAGGCTTTGCTCTGGTCAGAAACTGCTGTGGTATCTGTAAGAATACATTTTTTCAGGGTGTTAACTTTCCATCTATCCCTTAGTGCAACTAATGTAGGAAGACACTGCAGCAGCCAGGCCATGAGGAACAGCAGAGAATTAATGGTTTTAGAAGGCTGTTTGTCCTTAACTCAGAGGAGGAAGAATATAGGTTAGCTATGCCATGACAAGAACTCTTCACAGAAACAAAATGGAGCAAAAGTCATTTCTCTTTCCCAATTCACTGTTCTTTCAGACAAAAATGAAACTACATAGTCTAATTTCTTGATTTCCACTGATCTTATTTATTCTACATAAGGTAAATGATACTATTTTTTTCCTACATGTGGTGTAGCACTACTACAAGGTTATTTTTAAAGTGTTGGTTGTTGAAATTCTGTGTTTGGTTGGTTTTTTCAGATATCTTTTTTTCCTACATGAACTATACTTTTAAATTGCATTGTATTTGTTTAATGTAGCATATATACCTCTTGAGCTTTAATGTTAGTAAAACCACAGTCCTTATCAGTGGCTTCTCTCAGGGCCAAATACTCTGTAGAATTCTATGTGGCCCTGAGATTGAGCCATTGATAGAAGTTGCCTTCAGAGTGCTGCCACCATAATAAAAATTAGGATTATTGCTAAATGCACTGAAACATGAGGGGAAAAAAAAAAAGAAAAATTACAGGGATGCAATGCATAATATCCCTGTTTCTTTACACCAAAGTCCTGATTTGCAAATGTGACTGAAAGATTGACTTTACATTTCCAGATTAGCTGCCAGCTCTAATCAAATTGAGAAGTAATTAACAAATCAAAACTTGATTAGCTCTTTGCTTCATTTACTAAAATTACAGTTTATGCAGTTTAAATGATGGGGGAGGGGAAATGTCTCTTCTTGTAACCTACTGCTCTGTATTAGAGGATTAAGGGAAGAGAATTGTTGCTTCAGTACCCAAGCGGCATTACTTCAGTGAAAATGATTTTGTGTAAGCAAAGACTTCATCCCTTTTTTTCTTCGAAGTAAGGTGTTGTGAATAGCTGTTGTGAGACTTGTTTGGGATAGGCACGACCCAGACAACCTCTTCTCATTACCAATACTCTTCTTCCTCATGAAGTGCTTCAGTGTTGTTAAAGAACTATTAAAATGTGGCTGTTACGCATGGTATTCTGCAATAAAGTTATCTATTTGATGCATGTGCTGTAACAGTACAGGCAGGGCTGAAAGGGGACAGTTGTCTTGACCATGTTCGAGTTCAGTTTCCATCTCTGGCATCTACTGGCCCTGGGACATTTGCCTCTGCTTAATTTCTGCAGTAATGTTTTTCCTTTTTGTGGAACAGGTATAATTTGTTTTGTTCTTTCATCTTATTGAACCCTGAGTTCCCAAGGAAAAAATAAATGTAGCTGGAGTCTAAAAGGCTCTAATAGTTGCCCCTCTAGCTATATAAACCAAATGCAAAATGTTAGATTTTTATCTGTATGGTTCCAAAATGAAATATTTATTTTGTTTCCAGTACGCAGTTTGCTACAGTCTACCTTGTCTGTCTTCTCCTTGAGATTAGATGGCTGTAATGCTCTCTGCATTTACATTGTGACCAAGACACATTTTAATGCATCTTCTATACTTGAGTCTTATTTGTTAGAGAAGTAACTGCAGTGGAGAGCTTCTCTGAATTAATTTAATGGCAGAATTAGCAGGCCAGCTGTAATCCCATTGAAGTACCTTAAAAGCTGCACTTTTTGGAGGTAGCTTTATTAGAAAAGCAAAAGGTTTGGAACAAATTCAGAACAGAGTGTGAGATGCTTAATTTTTTTGGTAACGGCTGTGCCAGTATCTTAAAAATAAAAAGAACAATTTAATTAAACAGAAGACTAGAGAGATAAGCCTAGTAATATTACAGTATAAAGTATTGCAGAAATACTGATACTTAAGGAGCCCAGTTCTGTTCTTAAATGCTATGTATGAAACACTAATTAAAGAAGATTGAATCATCATTGTGTTTGCATATCTGAAAGCTAAATGGATCCCTTGGATAGTCTACATTTTATAGTATATTCCAGCAAACTTCAGAAAAAAAATGGATGCTCTTTTCAATGGATTTTTTTTTTTCCTTTTGTTCTTAAGGCACTTTATTCTCAGACATGGGTTGTTTATATAGCAGTTTAATATATTGAGTATTTCTGCCTCAGGCTGCAAGGTTGTGGGTATGGCAGCTGATCTAGTTCTCTTCTGGATAAAGTATTTAACCCATAAAACTTGCTTTTCTCTAGGGGATGGCAGTAGCCTTAAACATTACTCTTGGGCCTTCAACTTGTATAGGCTATTAAATGAACTTTTGTATATTTTTTTATCAAAATCTTTATTTACTTTTTCTTGTACTCCCGGGAACTACACCATGCTTATCTTCCGCAATTCCTTTCCTCGTTCAGATTCAGCCTGCTGATAGGTACCTATCTTCTGCTCCTACATCTAATGATTAGGAAGCCTTTCTCTCATGAGAATGAAGTGTGGCCCCACCATCATTTGCGGAAACTGTCACGTCATCACAGGATGTCTCTTCTAGTGCAGCCATGCCACACAATGAAGCACAATTTATTTGAAAGAAGCTCTGTTTACCTTCAGCTACTGAAGGAGGTAGATCCCAAGAGGAACAGCAATGGTAGCAATTCTTGACAAGAAAAGATGATGGCCAGATAGCTCTGTGAATGGGATTATACAATATGTTCTGCGATATAGAAGGCTTTAAATTGACCTCTCTGATATCCCAGTCAATATGCAGTTCAGATGCCTGATAGCTGGAACCTCAGGCTGATAGAGTTCATACACTTGGGGAAAGAATAGACTTTATTATCTGAGGTTCTTCCAGGAATAAGCAAAAATTATCCATCTCTTCTATGTAAAGGCAATAGATATATTGTAACAATGTTGGTGATTTTAGTTACAGAGAACTGATTTTTCACTTAAGGGGTGTGGAGTTTGGTTTTAGCTTGGAAGTGTTTCAGTGGACAGGCAACATTTGATCAAAATGTGCATTTGTCAAAAAATAAAAGATACACTTTTGACAGTGAGGATGAAGAATACATACCTTCATTTGCATATATTTCAAACTGTTTGCAGTTTTTACTTTGTATTATATGGTGTGCTTGAACTCAATCTTATTGATAGCATTATTTTACCACAAATTTTTGTTTTGGTAATGGCAGCTGTTTAAGAAAACCTTTGAATGACTCTCAAGGTTTTTTTTTGCAGGCAGCAGGTTTACAGTCTGTGATAGAGGTCTAAAACCTATCACGAGATCTAAAGAATATTTTTGTCTCACAGGTAACTTAGCAGCTTGGACTGCACTGTTTGTATCACAAAAAGTAGCAGTCTTTAGAGATGATTTTTGAGATTACTATTATATATAGTTTGTTTTTTTGAAAGTCATGACTGCATTTTCAATTGAATCTGTACTGAGTCTGTCTGGGACAGAGTTAACTTTCTACATAGCAGTCCCTATGGTGCTGTGCTTTGGATTTGTGTCTAAACCAGTGTTGATAACACACCAGTGTTTCGGCTGTTGCTAAGCACTGCTTGCAAGGCTTCGAAGTCTTCTCTTTTCTACCTGCACAGGTGCTGGGAGGCTGGTTATGAGAAAGAGGTTGGGAAGGGACACAGCCAAGAGAGCTGACCCCAATTGACCCAGGGGATATCCCAGACCATGTGGTGCTCAACTATAAAAGCTCAGGGAAAGGAAGAAGAGGAGGGAGCATTTGGGGTTATGGTGTTTGTTTTTCCAAGCAGTCGTCAACATGTGCTAAGGCCCTTCTTGCCTGGAAGGTAGATGGACATCTGCTTGAAGATGGGAAGCAGTGAATTCTGCTTATCTTGCATACTAAGCATTTGTTTTCCCCATTAAATGGTCATTATTTCAGTTCACAAGTCTTCTTGTCTTCCTTCTCTTTTCTTCCCATCCTGCAAAAGAAGGGACTGAGAAGGAGGCAGGGTGGGTCTCTGGCTGCTGGCCAGAGTCAACCCCCTGCAAAATGATAGAGGGGAAAGAAGCTGCTTTCATTTCTTTTCTTAAAGGAGGTAGTCTTTTACAGGTCTTGAGGATAAGGATGTCAATAGGAAGCTGCCTCTCTTTTATTGAGAAATGTTGGGAAACAAAACTTTAGGTACTGTCAGGAGTGAGATTTGCAAGGAAAATAACTGTTTTGTGCTTTGGGATATTTCTATCAATATTGAGCTGCAGTTCTTATGTCCCATCCCTGAGTTGCAACTGCTAACCCTCTAAAATAGGAGCAGAAGTTATGTGGATGGGCAGTTCCAGGTTCCTTTCTGAGTCTCCAACTTAATCAGAGAATCACAGAATTTCTGAGGCTGGAATAGACCTCTGAGATCACCAAGTCCAGCCTACGACTCAACACCATGACATCAGCTAGACCATGTCACTAAGTGCCACATCCAATCTTTCCTTAAACACCTCCAGGGATGGCAACTCCACCACCTCCCTGGGCCATCCATTCCAGTGTCTAATCACCCTTTCCATGTGCAAGTGCTTCCTAAGATCCAACCTAAACCTCCCCTGGCACAGCTTCAGGCCACGCCCTCTCATCCTGTCACTAGTTGCCTGGAAGAAGAGCCAGACCTCTGCCTGACTACAATTTCCTTTCAGGTAGTCGCAGAGAGAGATAAGGTCCCCCTGAGTCTTGTCTTCTCCAGGCTGAACAACCCCAGCTCCCTCAGCCTCTCCTCATAAGATTTTCCCTCCAGTCCCTTCCCCAGCCTCATCGCTCTCCTCTGGACCCGCTCCAGCACCTCAATATCCTTCTGGAAGTGAGGGTCCCAGAACTGCACCCAGTACTCAAGATGAGGTGTCACCAGTGCCAAGTACAGGGGCAGAATTACATCCCTAGACCTGCTGGCCACACTATTCCTGATACAAGCCAAGATGCCATTGGCCTTCTGTGCCACCTGGGCACACAGCTGACTCCTGTTCAGCCGGTAATCAACCAGCACTCCCAGGTCCCTCTCTGCCAGGCCACTCTCCAGCCACTCACCCCCCACTCTGTAGTGCTGCAGGGCGTTACTGATTCTAGTGATTTTAGCATGTTTTCAATATGTACACACAATGTAAACTGAGTCATCTTTCAGGAAATACACCATTGTCAGCACCAGCCTTAGAAATACCTTCAGCTATGAAATTGTACTTGACAGAAGGTCTGATCTCCTTCTTGCTGACCCTCAGTCAGGCAGCTACTGCTATAGTAGTGCCACAGCAAATCCTTTCTATATTTTTCCTGGCTGTTCTGTTATTTCAGTGAGAATTCTTTGTGAAATAAAATTACTTGTAGGCAAACAGGCCCAGGTTTGGGAAATCCCAAAGTCCTATTTATCAATATTCAATTAAAAAACTAATTATTATTTATTATTCGTGACATCCTAATTTTCCAGTATTTATACTAGTTGAGTAGGTGAGTAAAGTTGAAAAGATTTTAACCTTAGAACCACTGTGTCTCAACAGATGTAATGCTGCTTCATGCGATGTGTTGCTGTAATTAAGAAGCATTCAGAAGTTGTTTTTCTTTCAGTGATTTCAGGCACGTTTTTGCGATTCAAATTTTAGTGAAGATCATAACCTGTACTCCACTAGTACAATTAAGATAACTGACAAAGGCAAAACTAGTTTGCAAAGTTAAATAGATTTTTCCATCTAGTCACTTTCACTGAAGCTTGTTGGTCTGACACATTTATTCCTGTTTAATTGCCATCATTTTTGCACAGTATACAGGTTGCAGCAGTGTAGTAGTCTGCCAGATAAATAGTAGTTATTGAAATGATCACGGAGTGGACTATTTTTTACAAGTTTTGCTTGTGCTCTTCTGTTTGAGCAGCTGAGTCTTGTAATTAGTATTTTCTTCATTATGTAGCAGTTTTGATGTGCACTTTAAATTACATTAGGTGTATAGTTTGCAGTTTTTTTTCTGGAGGACAATATCTCTACTGTGTTGCAGAAACAGACATGCTAGAGTAAAACAACTGTAATTACAGCAGATGAAATATTAAGAGACTATAAATCTTTTAAACTCTTCATGGATTAGGGCAGAAATTATAGCCATGCTGAATGTTAAACCTGACACTGTCAGAAAAATATTTATGGCTTTGGTAACACAGCAGTATTAAAAAGTTGGTTTGCTGTTCTCAGGATCATGTAGTTCTGTCAAACACTGCTCATGGGCAACTATCTTATGACTCAAGCTACATAATTCACTCCTTTCAAATTACGCGTTGGTTTGCAATACTGTTCATAAATCTATTCTTTTGGTTGTCATCTAGGTAAAAGGACAAATACAGCTTAAGTAAGAATAGATGCAAGATCCCATCTAGTGTTTATAAAGTATGTATAGTTACATAGTTTTAAAGCTAAATGATTGTGCAACTTGTGGATACAAGCATCTGTCCAGTCCCTGCAATTGTGAGCTACCAAAATTCCTTTGTTCAGTTAAGTACCTTGCAGGGTAACAAGTAAAAAATTCTGATTCTCCTGAATATGATGACATTTGTACATTTTGCTGAAAATCCATTGTCTCCTATATCTTACATAAGCCTGGATTTAGCTTCCCTATATGCCATGTTTCTTTCATTTGCTCCATCCCCCCTCTGTACTATGATGCTCACCCTTCTATATCTGACCTTCATATACACGTCTTGGGAAGCACCAGCTAAAGTGGATTTCAAGTCCATCTCCCTAAACATTTACAGATTATTATCATGCACATTGGTCCCAGAGGCTGGACATATGGACCTTAATAATCTTATGGATAGAAGTCTCTTGACTTTGACATAATATGTCCACTCTGGTCTCTGAATCCTAACAACGTTCAAGTCCAATCTTACCTAACAAAAAATTCTTTGGTATAAATGATGTCTCCAGTTTCTTTGAGACCAATCCTCTATTCCTCTGAGAGGTGATGCAAGAACATGGAAGTGCACAAGGTTTTGGTCTTCATAGGCATTTGCAGTGAAACATAGTTGTTTAAAATGTGTGAGAGTTTGCTAGGCAACTAGATTTGTATTTCAGCTGTTGTTCAGTAAAATCTAGGGGTTGTCTTTGCTTCTTCACTCAGCAGAGAACAAGAGACTGCAGGAGACTGTAGGAGGACCAGTTGTTTTCACATCCATATTTCCCTAGAAAAGACAAGTGAAAACAGAACACTTGATATTTCCCCTGATGATGTATGCAGTGATTTTTCTGAGTGACAGTGTTAATATTCATGGCGATCTATTAGACAATTGTCTTGCTTGATAATATGTTTCAAATATATATTGACACATCAACAATGTTTAGCTTTCATCTTATATTTATTCAGCCTTCTGAAGGACTATGATCTTCTCATCATGAGAACATGCTATTTAAATTAAAAGAACTAAGGACAGTGGCTTTGAAAAGCAATGTGGAAGTATATAGTCTGGTAGGTGTTTGGTTTGTCAAGTTCTTTTGTTTGTGTCTGACAGATATGTTTGGCCTTCCATACCGGAAGGTTAACAGAACCAGCTCTCACAGAAGTTGATACAAAGAGGAGTTTTGGAACCTTTGAAATCTTTCCAGGCTTTCAAACCCCTCTTAGTCAGCAAGGACAGCTCAGAATTGAGTTGATCTGTGACATGTAGGATGGACACATTTCTTAAATTGAAGGTTTTGTGAAATAAGACTCCAATCTGCTTTATTGTGGGGTATGTAATGGTAAGAGGGTATGTCTCTTACAGCACTTATGCAAGTATGTAGTTTTTTTCTGCAGATGTTATCAGTTATATCAATTCTCGAAGATGTGACATTTTCAAAAGCTGAATTAGTCATGTCATAGAGCTGTGCTGTTCAGATGGCTGGGTTTGTTTTCTTAGAATTGATGATAAATTGTAACATCCGAAAGATAAACAAATTGAAAACGATTATTTCTAAAGCAAAATGCAAATGCAGGGACTTAAGAGTTCTAAATCTGGATGCTCAAACTATAATGCAGGTAATGCACAGGTAGAATAGGCTTTTTCTTTTGAGGGCATCACATCACAGTAAATGAGCAACCATGTATTGTAAAAGAGACCACTCAAAAAAAAATTGATAGTATTTTCTTTCTATTATTGTGATAAGTATATAAATCCATTTACCCCTCTTAGAAATGCTTATCAGTGTGTGATCCATTCAGTACTTTTCCTCAGAGTTCACCTGGCAGAAACTGCTCCTTTTTCATGAGTTGAGGGAAGGAACACCAACTTCTAAACATTCCTCTAGTGGTTTAGTTTATTAGGGAAATGATGCATTTAACACCCCTACAAACAAATCAGTTGTGTCATGGGATATTAACTTTCTCTTGCCTGAATTAATGAAATCTGTCTGAGGATAATTTTTTCCCCAACCTCAAGTGCCTTAAATAGAAGGTTATTTTCTGGCAGAAGCAAATGCAGTTCACAGACGCAATAAACTGCAAGGTCTAGTGAGTGAACCACAAAATGTTAAAGCTAGAATGATGTTGCATGTTAATTCAGAATTCTCCTCTGTGGAGTA
Source organism: Chloroceryle amazona (assembly GCA_027560015.1). Lineage (NCBI taxonomy): Eukaryota > Metazoa > Chordata > Aves > Coraciiformes > Cerylidae > Chloroceryle > Chloroceryle amazona. Next base: position 37,679 of record JANHFX010014009.1, on the reverse strand, counting down.
ATTCCACAGCAATCAGGCAGCCATGTCAATATTTGTTTCTCTGTGCAGCAGTTTTAGAAAAGCTTAACTTCAAAAGAGAAGGCCTAGGGTCGGGAGGGGTAAATAAGGCGATAAATCTGACAATTTTTAGAAAGAACAAATGCAGATATCTGGAAAGGACAGCCTAAACTTTTCTTCTAACTTTACCTGCCATATCAGCCACTGTCCAGGGAACCTGTGTAGTAGAGAGTTGGCTACTTGCACTTCTCATTGATATTCTTTAGCAATACTCATGCTTGTAGGTCAAGTGAAAGGTCATTCAACCAAAGAGAAGAAAAGATGCTTGCCAGCCTCAGGTTAGTACTGCCTCTGGAGGTTTATATGTCAGCCACTTGGATTTCATTGGATAACTTTATTAAATACTAGAACTACCATGTAGTCATTCATTCATGAATGAAAACCATGTAAACTCTTGCTAATTAAAATACTCTAGGCATATTATAGTTCTGATGTATGTGATTAAGAAGATGTCTGAATTCTGAATTGTATGAATTCTGTGTATCTGTTTCTCAAGAGCTAAACCAGAGCGATTTTCTTACATATCAGTCTGAAACTTGTTAACCCAACTTTCTTGGAAAAATACTTATTTCCAAACTGAATATAAAGTATAAGATGTCAGCACAGCCGCTTTTTAGGTTTTTTATTTTGATGCTGCCATATTGTACTCTTAACACTGGTGGGAAACAGATCAAGCAGTCACCTGCCAGCAGAAATCTCCAAAGGATAGCTCATGTTTTCTTCCTCAGCTGTTGCCAGTGTGGTATTTCTGAGTTTGCCTCTACAGGAGAATGTTTAGAAGGAATGTTGGAAGAAGATCTGCTGTTAACAATAACCAGTTTGGATTCTATTCTCTGTAATATCAAGGCTTCAACTTACAGATTTAAGAATTTCTGCTTTAAAAACATAGGAAACATACCAGCAAAAAGGGCAGGCTGTTAAGCACTTAAAGAGATTTCAGAATAGCCTCATCCATTTATAACATTTGACAATATTATTAATTTTTATCTATTGTTTTCATGAGCATCATTATTTATAAGTACTTTTTAACAAGCTGGAAAATAAATTTGAAAATCCATGATAGTGCTGTGCTTTTGAGTGAATTCAAACTGTTGGTTTTGTTTTTTTTCTTTAGCAATCTTAATGCCTCTATGTATTGAATGAATGGACTTAAAGAAAAAACAAACAAAACAACAACAAAAAAATGCACACAAAAAAAACTCACCAAAACAAACAAACCAAACAACAAAAACCCAAACAACAACAGCAAAAAACACCCACACCACAACCCAGCAAAATATTCAAAACAGAAGAAACTTAAAGTTTGTGTATGTTCTAACATTCCATTGTAAAGTTGGGTGCTACCACTACAGAATGAAGACCTTAGTACCTACCAGTGGAGAGATTCCTCCCGAGTATTCCTGTAATGATATTTGATGTCCATGGGAAGTTCTGACTTTTACAGGAAATGAGAAAAAGAATTATAGTCATGATGACAGAACTGCTTAAGGTAATGAAAAGGAGTATCTTTACCTCTGTTTTTTTTCCCGTGCTCTGAAGCTTATAGGGAATTTCTGTTATTACATGATGGCTTTCTGAACAGCATTTTCTCTTCCTCATTCTGGGTTCAACCTAGGAAAAAAATTCCAACTCGTCTGATAATTATTGATATCTTATTAAAAAGAGAGGCAGGATGCAAAATAAAGAAGTATATAGTTCTGGATCACAGACTTCTCTTTCCCACGCCTCAGCCTTCCAAAAATCCACCTTCAGTTTCATTTGTGAAAGAAGGTTTTAAACATCTGCTGCTTCTGTTCTTTTGCTTACATCTAAGTGGGAAATGATCCAATATGTCTTCGCCTCTGTTGAGAAATCTTTGAGCCTGCCATTTTAAATACACATAACTTTGAATATTATTTCAATTTGATTATTGTCCCTGTTAATGAATAATACTATTTAAGTGTAGGTACACATTATGCATGTTATAGACCTCTTTCCTGCTCTAACATCTTGGATTATACTCATTACCGTAAAAATAAGATATATTTATAGGTCAGTAAAGAAGTGGATATAGATTCTACAGAAGATGACTCCCCTCATTTTTTCAAGTTCTTGGATTCATTTCTGTTTTCTTTTATTCTTTTAACAGCAATGCTTTAGTTTAAGTGTTAGTTCAGTCATAGTCTTGCTATCATGTTCATTAAATAATGTTTATTTTGAACTCTTGTTCATTGTGACTTTTATCACCATTAATACCAAGAGACTAGTGTTATATTTTGACTTCTTATTAGTATTCTTAGCATATTAAATAAAAAAGTCTGTCTTCAATAATTGATAAGATAAAGAAATGTAATGTTCTGCAACTAGCTCATTTTTCCTCATTTGGCTCCTTTATAAAGATGCTGTGCAGCCATCTTCCTAAGCAGAGAGCACATTCCTTGCCTAAGGCCAAAACAATTATCTGCCATCATAAAGAAGTTAAACCAGTGCGGACAAGGGGGAGGAAAGGCTTGAAGTGCTAGTTATAAATTCTAGCAGCAAATCTGCAGAAAAGGGAAAAGAATCAGTAAGGGTACCTTTTGAAAGCAAAGCTATGTCCTATTTGGTATAGAAAACACGGAGCTACAGAGTTAGGACAAGCTGAAAGGGTAAGCATGCTACAAGGTCTTTGCATGTTTGCTGTTTTAAATTACTATGATTTGAGAATTAGTTTGGCAAAAGATAGACATGGGTTTTTTTTTTATAGATATGTAGTTAGACATATCAAAGGGTAGCATTGCCAACTCAAAACTGTGGCTTGGTATATTATGAAGGAGTATTTTAACAATGGCTTATGAAATGATTTGTCCTTTACTGTTTTAAGCTTATACATTTTTTTAAAATTTCTTTTCAGTTACCTCATTTGAAATAACACCTTTGTCCCTGCTATTAGACATAGGCTTATATCTTAATGAACAGTACTTTATGAAACTGCAAGGTCACCAAAATAAACAGTGCTGCTTTTATCCATATGATTGCAGAATCTTAGGCCTTAAGAGACATTTGTGTTCTTGGACAATTTGTCTGTTTTTCTTTAAGCCAGGTATAAGCATACTAATCACCTTCTTATTTTCTTTTTTTTTTTTGAAGGCTATTTCTCAAGGGGCCATTAATTTGGTGTCACGTAGCTGATGTCATGGATAAACGACTTCATTATGGATGCTGAATGTATATGAAGCAATTTTTTTCTTGGGATAGGAAGTTCTCCTATGAGCATAAATATTAACTGTTGAGTAGACAGTCAGCTAGACACAGATTTTAAATGAAAATGGTTAGAATAATGTTGATTTTGAAAAACTCTTCCCTCTATACCCCTTGCTTCCCTCCCCTGGCTCTTTCTGGTAAAGTTATATCTGCGATTGTGAAAAAAACCTTTTTTTTTTTTTTTAACAAAACAAAAAATAACAAAACCACAAAAGGTGGTTCTGAAATATGTCATGCTTCAGCTGTTTCCCAGTCTAGTTTTATCTTTTACTGAGTTTACAATGTGTTTAGTATTTTTATTTATTCACTGCATGAGTGATAAAGCCGTGCTGTACTACTTGATCTATAAACACAGAGGTGAAAGAAGGTCCATGTCTAGCAAGAATAGAAAAGCTAACTATAGAGCAAAAAAACAGAATCAAACAGATATGTAGTAAGATGGTGTCATGATCCTGGCTAGCACATCAGGCATTGTAACAATCTTTCTTGTTTCAACAAAGGGTCTGTTTCAAGAAGTCAAAGGCATTAAGTTTGCCAGCTTCAGGAATTGTCTTCTCCATTAAATTGGAAGCTTCCAGCCTGGGTTGAGAAGTAGAAATGGGTATCTTAACAGTGAGGTAGAAATGGTATAGGGCTGTGGAAATGAAGAAAGCTTATGTTGATTCAATAGAGAAAATCTTGCAAATGGCTTTGAAAAAGCACTGATGGAGGACAGATAACTTACATAGTTGTACTGGGGTTCAGAGTGAAAGGGATGGAGATATTTGTAATTTGTGCAATGGTTTGCTGCTTATCTGAGATGATCCAGAGAATTCATATTGTTGCAGCCGTTGCTTGTGGGATACTGCGGTATGCTTATCTGTGCCAAAAAAGCTTCTCTTTGGTGGTAACCACATTTAGAATGGATTTGAGCAGGGCAAAAGTGCACTTATCTAGGCCAAAAACAAGGAATGCTGCCACAGAGAGGAGCGAATGAGCTTTCTTCTGTTTAAATAGATGAGAAGAGCTATACTTCAGAGATGTTGCAAAAGACATTTATGGACCAACAAGGTGAAGGGCTTAGCAGAGGGTATAATCAGTATAGTTATTTCAGTCAAGTTTAGAAGGCTGAACTGCAGGTAGTTATTACTATAGGCAACAGTCACAAAAGAGATTTTTAAAAAGCAGAGAGGAGGTGGGGAGGAAAGAGAGAGTGAAGAATGAAGAGCTTCAGTTGAGCCATAATATATCAGTTGCATGCAAGACATGCAATGAAAAAGGCCAGAGTAAGAGGCTAATGAGATTTTAATTCAGACACGGTAGAAGAGAATCAGAATAAAGAAGTAGGCTGCTGAGATAAGAGTTTAGAGATGTTATATACATACATCCTATGTCAGTTTGTGCATGGGATTATGAAGTTGAGATCTACATCAAATATAGTGGTCTTGAGGAACTTTGCAGAGAGCTGAGATGAAATGAGGAGATTCTACTGAAGGTCACAGAAATAAAAATTAGAACACAAAAGGAAATGAAACCATTAAAAAACAAGGGGGCAGATAAGGTTTAAAAAAAATAATAATCTGGAATTTAGATTAGCTAGACTTCAAAAACGTGCAGCTAAGGGGTACTACTGGAATTAAAACAAAGTAGGAATGGGTAGTAGTTGATTAAGTCAGTGAAATTAAGGATATTTGAATTTGTTCTTTAAAAAGTTTGGAAGGACAAACAGACATTTAAGAGATGAGAGCTAAAGGAGAGAGAGACAAGGTAGTTACCTAAGAGGTTTTTTTTCTGTGAAGACTGTGGCTACGAAATATACTTTTCCAGAGGTTGAAATTAGAGCTCTTCAGTGCCCTTCCTGCATTTTTCAAAATAAGGACAAGATAAATGCGTAATGAATTAATGCCCTGACAAGAAAGTAATAAAATTGTCTGTGAGATAAGGAGTTTCATGTTTTTAAAATCATACATAATATTTAAATATGTTGTAGAATGTAGCCACAGAGTTCCTTAAAAATAAATAAATAAACCAGGAAGCAGAACGATTATTCTGAATTTAATATCTATATTCCTCTAATAAATTTTCAAAATTATTTTTAGTAGTAGCTTAGTTTATACACAGCCCTTCTAACTGATTTAAAGACTCTTTTTAGTAATAAAAAGATGTCTCTAAATAACTTGGCTATGACTTATGATAAACTTTCTTGTTTTCCTATTATGGTGATTTAAATAACCTTTTAAAATTAAATTCATGAAGCTTTGCCAATTTACATGTAAGTCTATGTAATATCAAATAAAATTGATGAAGAAAACAAAGGTTTATTTTGTTTTTCTATTAACTTTTTAATGGACATTGTTCAGATAAAAACTCATAATGATAATAATAATAATAATAAAGACTAGAATTCATTTTACAAAGTATTCTATGAAGGTCCAGACAGGAATTTGCCACTCACTATCCTGAAAGCTCTTAAAATCTAATAACCACTCATCTTTATATTAGGGCACCGGGTGTGTGTATATATATCTGTAACATACTGAATGTGTAAGAAGTGTGTCATGTTCAGAAGAAAAAGACTGTATAGAAAACCCCCAACTTCTAAGAGCTAAAACATTCCTTATAAATGCAAATGTTTCAGTACTGTTACTCAGAATACCTTAGATATTAAAAAGTGAGAATTTTAGAAGACAAAGCTGAAATGATCAATAAATGTGAAATGTCCATAGTTCTTACCTGTCAGCAAAAAGTACTTTGAAGTATGACAGTGATTGAATTTCTAATATACACTTAATTGAATAACTTGTCTCCATGTGTCCAAAACACTTGTCAGAAAAGGCAACAGGTGTGGTTTTATCAGACTTGATTATGAGACATATTTCCCATCACCCCAATACAACTGGCATTATGTAAGCCCAGTTCTTCTGAAACTCCTGCTTTTAGACCTAAGAATGCCTTTTTGCATAAGATAACTGCATCTAAGGTTGTTTACTTGAGATTTTAACAGCAGATTATTTTGCACAGAGTTGCTAGGGCAGATTTACTGGTGTTAAAGTAATTGTTTGCTTTAATATGTTAATAGTAAATGCTTACGAGTTTTCAGTTATTTCTATGTAATGGTCAAAACCTGTTTCTGAGACACAGTTCCAACTGAGAACCTTGCCTTTTCTCAAATGTGGTTTTTGCTTTACACGTCTTTCAGCATTTCAGGGCCATCATTGTCTGATATTATCAGATCATCAAGATTTCTGGTTTTAATAGTTTTTTTTTTAACTATTTGATCCTTCATTTGTAAATTAAATTTGATTTGTGAGCATGAAATTTACTACATAATCTATTGCTGTCTTGGGGCAAGTCGTAATTTTCTGATGATGTCCGATTGCTTCTTATTGGAGCTGGAAATGTCAGTTTTTCCTTCAATCAGTGAAAACACAGGTTTTTTTTTTATTAATAAGCACACAGTGTGATTAAGATATCTCATAAAATTAATTTAAATGCCTTTTCCAGTTTCGTTCACTTAATACAGGGAGAGAAATCACACGTGGCTGAATGTCAATTTTTCCAAGCCTGAGAATGGCAGTACTGTTGTGTTGGTAGTGGTGGAGACCTGAACCACTGCTGTTACTGCAGTGATTTGCTGTTTCACTGCGCTGAAGAGGCAGACTATTTACCCGATTCCTCTGCCCATTTTCATCTGTCACTGGGCAGAACAGATCTGCTAGAAGAAAATTATTTTCTCCAACTTAGAAGGGAAAAAACAAAGAGCAGGGCTATGATTCATACCTCTAGGGGTTCATTAAAATGTATTTCACTCTGAAAGTGCTACAGCTAAATATACCTATTTCAGTTAGTGAAAGTTCATGCTGGTTATGGAAACTTTCAGATAATAAAAATGTTTACTCTGAAAGTCCTTGTTTAGTTTTTAATACGAATTTCAATGATTTTTTTTTATGACCATAATGCTTCTGAGATGCATTTGTCGGATTTCAGAACAACAAGACCAGCGAAGAATGCAAAACACGCCCTTTGTTTAGTAGGCAATAGCAGGTAGTAATAGCATGTGGTCCCCTCAGCCCAAGACTGGCCAGGGCCTCATATGGTGGCTACCATAGAGCAAGCAGAAAAAAGATATGCTACTTGTTATTTTATGCTTGGTACGAGGAGTTAGTTTTCAGAAGAAAACAGTAAATTAATAGCCAAACTAGGCTTTATAGCTTCTCTCTATCATCTGAAGTGTTTGTATATAGATGAGGGAGAGAGTACGATTTATGTTTTCAGCAGATGGATCCCTGTCACTCATAAATATTATTTTTTTCCTGAGGGTATCCTCAAACAGTGTATATTTTATTGAAAAGTTTGCTTTGGATGCCTGAGCAGGAATGTCAAGCTTACTCAGAAAAATCTGATGCCTGTTGATTTTGATATCAGAGAGAAAAAGCAAACTTTTCTGTAGATGCCCTAACAAGTCAACCTGATGCTTTTGGATCGAGTGTTCTTATAGATATTAGCAGAAGACTGTTACAACATGAATTAATGCAGTATGAAAAGAAGCCATCAAATTGGATCTTTGGTGGAGAGGGATTGTATTTCTTGAAATATAACTGGGTTTCCCGCTATCTGCCATAGATAACAATGCCAGTGCAAATCAGAGTCTGAATTTTCTTGAATAGGATTCTGTGAATATCAGTGGTTAACAGTATTTTTTCTAAAAAATCTTTTTGAAACACCCTGTAGAAATATTAAAAATAAATAAATAAATGAATAAAAGTTTTACTTGCAAATTTATTTAGGTCATGATGATAACAGTATTCTTAGGAATGTGTCACAGAATGAACTATCAAGTTATGAGCTCCCACATCAGTAGTCAGTTTACTGAGGACAAATTCAGATAATTCATAGCATACTCTAATATTACAATCTTTATTACATCCTGTGGTTATCCTGTGCAAATAGTTGTCAAAGATTTTATAGTATTATTAAAATATGCTTGGAATCTAGGGTCTCCTTCAGGAAAAAAAAAATCAATTATGTTTTATATGTAGGGACCCCTTGTCAGAAGGCATTTAACATCACCTTTTGATTCACTATAAACCTGTAATATACAGGTTTATACAGAGTGAAATTCTGTGTAGGCTGTTGGAACTGCTGGCTTGTTGCTGCTGTTGGTGGACCAGAAGGACAAATGGAGAAAAGTCTCTCTTTTTTGTCTAACCTGATACTAGAAGATGAATCAAGAGCAACAAAAATTTTTGGTCATCAGGAAGATGAAAGGTATCAGTTGCTGAAAAAGACATTAAGTGACTCTTTAGTAGGTCTCACAAAGGTTTGGTTTAATGAAAAATATAAAGAATGGTAATAGCTAGGTGGTGCCAAGGGGCAGGAGTACTGGTATAGGCTCAAATAGTGTCAAAGAAAAAGTAGAAGAGAATAGTAGAATCTCTTAAGCAGAAGATACTGTGAGTAAGGAGCTGCAATCAGAAGTAAAATTATGTGACATCTTAAATAATTAAATAGGCAGCCAAACTATGAGATAAAGATTACAATTTATTAAGATTGGAACTGATTTCATATGCCTGGAAGGAAGTACAGCCCTTAAGGGAAAGAGAAGTTCCTGTGTTAAGGTGTGCTGCAAGTAGAGTGTAGATAATACCATTGGAAAGAGGTCATCTTTTCTGGTTTCCTCATGTCACTGAGTGGCAAAACAAACAGTAGAATTCATATTCTGAGCCCCACAGTCTTTAAGGAGCAGACTATTATCATCTCTCTTTCTATTGATTGGAGGACTTTTCCCTCAGCACAGTGCAGCAGTGTTGAGATGATAAAGTGATCTTGGACTCCTGTAGCTTCAGTCTGTGACTTCATGGAAAATATATTCTAACTGCAAATGCGAAGAGAAATATATACAATTATGACATCACCATCTCACATATATTACTAGTATGGGATTTATACAGTGGTGACTAACTTGTGAAGTAGGAAACTACTGCTACATTAAATTTCTATTATATTGTCACCTTCCTTCTCTGCATTGTATGAGTACAAGAAAAGTCAACAAATAATTTGGTTTGTTACTTTCAACTTCTGTACCATTATATTTGATCTTATTTCCAGTAATGAATAAGCTTCAGTTTTCCCCTAATTTTACTATAGGAACCATTCCAGAAAATACATGCTGTGTTTTCCCCTTTTGGAGTATGAGAGATTACTTGTTATCTGTTCTACAAAAGAGAGATCCTCCTACCATAGCCTGTTCCCTTGGTAAATTTTACCCAATGAAATATATTTCCAAGCTGTTAATTTACTTGCTGTCATTTTATTATTAGAAAAGTTTCACTGATGCCTAGGTGTTAAGGCTCTGATACTTTATCAGTTTTAGGTGGTTTTGTTCATTTCACTTTTTTTCCTGAAAAAATATTTGAATATAGATAGAGCCTTTAACTCTTTGTACTGGTTCTGGTTGGGGTGGAAGTTAATTTTCTTCATAACAACCCATATGGTGCTGTGTCTTATATTTGCAATTAAAAGAGTGTTGATAACGCATCAGTGTGTTAGCTACTCCCACAGCATCTAGGCCATCTCTGTTTCTCTCTGCCCCTCGACAAACAGCTGACCTGAATTGACAAAACAGATATTCTGTACCATATAGTGTCATGCTCTGCAATAAAGCTAGGAGGGGACAGTTTTTCCAAGATAGCCATTGCTCAAAGAGTGCCTGGGCATCAGGCTGCTGGTGGAAGGTGGTCAGTAATTGCCCCTTGCACCACTTGGGTTGCTTTTTTTGGTTTGTTTGTTGTTGTTTTTTTTTCACTTGTCTTTGACTCACTTGGAGTTTTGGGTTTTTTGGTGTTTTGTTTTGTTTTGTTTGTTTTTTCCTACATATTAAACTTTATTTATCTCAGCTTTTGTCCTTCTTTTTGTCTCCCCTGTCCCACAGGGGTAGAGTGAGTGACTGGATGGGCATTTAGGTGCTGGTGGACCTACCACACCCATTCTTCAGACACCGGGTATAAAAGCTGCTGCTCGTAGTGTCAGAATCTGGAAAATCTACCCATTTGTCTTTTCCATTGACAACAGTTGATCCTGTAATCATATTTAAGAATAAAGTATATCTTTGGTTATTTGGTGGTGTCCTTCATCTTACTCGTTAGGATAGCTAATATATTTTCCTTGTATTATGGTCATTTGTTTGAATAAATGTCATCATTATATTGATTAATATCCTGCCTTTCATAAGACCCATAAAATTTCCTGTCTAAATTCTCAGTGTCCTATTTTCAGTGATGCAGAGCAACTATTTTTCATATTTAACACAGTGAAAATCAGTTTGGAACAAAGGACTGAAGGAATGGAACAAACTTGTTAAAAATCCTTTTATTGTTTCTTAGGAAATACTGAAATAAGGTCAAAATGTCATGTAAGAATCCAGACAGCTGCTTAAATATCGGCAACAGGGTTTTTCCCCTTATTACACAGTGGAATCATCATTGGACACCCACAAATTCCCTAGTCGTGCAAACGCCCAGTGAGCACAGACTTCAGCAGACCTGAGCTAGACTAAAGATTTAGGCAGAGTGATTGATGGAACAAAATGGGGCTCATGCCCCATTTTGCTGTCTGTGATATTCTCTACTGAGCACATTTAGCAAGACATAAAATCTAATGTGTCTTTTCAGTCCAACTTTCTGGACACTCTGCACAGCAGACAGCTCTGGAATGTAGTATTAGTAGGACTGAGGCTACCATAATCTAACTAGAGAGGGGAAAAACAAAAAACAACAACAAAAACCTCCAAACTTTTCTTTGAAATGCTTATAACAAAGGGGTTAAACTGTTTACATCTTTTTTTTTATAAATATGTATTGTCAGATCATCTGTATGAAATGATAGGTTGTGACAGTTTGAGCAAAGAAATTTTTGCTTGATCAATTTGTTGTTTTGTGTGAAGGATAAGCCTTTAATATTTTCTGTCTCTTATCAAGGACTTTCTCTGTTAAGGACTCAGCCCTGAGTCCTTTGTACCTCATGCTCTGCTATCTAACATCCAAACACATAACTGGAGAGCTTTAGATGGTATCTGAAGTGTTTTAACTTCAGTGGATCCTTATTGCTCTCAAGTTACCTGTGATTCCTTGTTGTCAGACAGTCCTTTGGCCTTTGGTTTGCTTTTGTGGCACAGTGGGAAAACTGGGTTCCATGCCTTGCAGATGACAGCAGCAAGTGATTTTTCTGCTTCAGTGAATTGCTGCTGACTGTTTCTCCGATGTCAGCTGTTAAGTCTGATACCTCAGGCACAGGCTGCTTTCAGCATCTTTCTCCTTTTGGAGCTCAGCTCCAGTGGCATTTAGGTTCTTCTGCCAATGCTTTCTCAGCACAGACTAGAAATTGTTTTGCTAAGGTGTCAGTCAGATTTTGCATGGCAGCTCTTGCTCCTCCTTCTGTCTTGCCTCAGTGCATGGGCTGAGGTGGTGTCAGCAATGTTTAGGGTACTGTTTCTTAAGCTCCTAGTTAAAGCTGACCATCAGACAGGAGAGGGGCATGCATTTCCTTCCCCTCTGGAATGCTTCCATACTGTCATCTTTGAAAGCTGCTCCTTTCAGTCTCCATCTGTCTGTGGGCTACAGCCTCTCTAACTATCATTGTAGTTTGATGATCTTCCTGCTACTGGTTCAAGGTTGCTGGTTCTTGCCTGGTGTTTTTGTGTTTCTTTTGTCACATTACTGTTTATAATGTGCCTCTTTCAGAACGTATTTCTATATTTTACTGATGAAATTGGAACACTATGCTCTTTCAGAAAACAGCATATAATGAAATGATGGAATTAGATACTTGTGGTGATGGCTACTAAATTCTTTTTTTCTTTTTTTTTTTTTTCTTTTATGAAAAGAACTTGGTATTCTCTCCAAGCCAAAAGATTGTTTCATAATATTGCTGACTATAGTTCTTCTGGGGATAATAAATTTTCCCCTATTTATCGAAATAGAAATATATCTTTGTCTGCTCCCATCTTCACCCTTAAGAGTGGTGAAGATGTACTCTAGATAATATAATTTTAAGGAAGTAAGAATTACTTGGAATTCCAAACCTTCAGAGCCTGAAAGTCACTAGTCCTATGATGGGTTTCTTCTTCTGGGCAGATAACCTGATAGTATCTTTGTGAGTGCCCCTAAATTTATGCCACTTACACCTGTCAGTTGTTTTACAGATATTTGTCACTGAGAGTATATGTGAACATGTACTATTTTCCTCAGACTAAAACCAGCTTTGAATATTTTTTTAACTAATATATTTTTTATTTTAGTTAACAAATTAGTTAACAGTGTAGTAAATAAATCCATTGTGTCTTATTTTGCATCTTGCATTATTATCTTATGAAAATGAGTTGGCTAAATGAAGATATTAGATAATTCTTCAGATCATAAATAATTGCCATGGCATGTGGGAATCATTTGGAGCTGTTCATATATGAAATAATGTTTTTCATAAAAGTATATTGTTAATAAATAATTGCATTAATAGCAAGTACACATGATGAAATATTAATAGTGGTCAGTGTTATTACAATATGTTGTGTTTATGCAAGTGTCAGCAGTGCATTACAAATGCTGATTAATGGGGGAAATAAACTAATAGAACAGCACAAAGCTGAATGTCACTGCAAGCATATTTATGTGAGCTTTCGATTTAATCTTGCCAGCTGAGTGCTGCAGGTGAAGTGAACGAAGCTTCCACCTGTAAAGTTCTAGTGATATTTAATGAATACATTGGAGCATTAGTCACTGGAGGTTCAGTGGATTTCACTAAGTGTAGTAATCTTCCCTTCTTTATAAAGAAGAGATTACAGATATTTCCCATCTTGTATGCATTGCAAAGCAGTCGTTGAAGAGGGTGGTCTTTAACGAAATGCAAAATATTCAGGGCATATTTTTTTTATATTTTTAGTTGCATATCCTTTTTTTTTTCCTATACATTTATTTGATTTTCCCCCTTGTGGATGACTAAAATATCAGTATCTGCAAATTATATTTTTCAAAGTGTAATAGCTTTTTTAAAACCATACAGTTAGGGAGAACTGTCATGCAATGTCTGTCCCTTTATGATACACATAATACTTGTAAATAGAAAGCATTATTCAAACTGCCACCACTGTAAGAGGTATAGCTGTCTTCAGCTTCTAGTGAATCTGATTTCTCTCAGGCAGGAGTAAAGGAATAGCCCTTTGTCTCCTGTTCTAAACATTTTATTCCCTGTGCATATCTGATGTACATATACAGATAGGCTGACAACAGATTTGTTATCTACTGGCCAGCAGAAAAATTAAATAATACAAGTAGAAGTCTAAAGAGGAGTAAGTATACAACAACAACAAGCTAACAATCCCTTACAATGCAGATGAAGGAAAAGGAAAGCTGTTTGATAATCCTGGGCTTTGTTGGCTTACTTTTTTTGATGGAACAAATATTTAAACTAAAAATCCATATAAAGTCCTTGTATTTCTAGAATGAGTGGGGTTTTTTTTTATTTGTTTTGGATTGTTTGGTTGGGGTTTTTTTATTATTTTAATTTTCCTTTTACATTATGTGGTACTTGGAAAAAGTCTTAAGGTTTATTCATGAATGTATTTATTTTTAACCTCTGGACTAGCTGTGCAGTAAAGTGTGGACAAAAAAATGGAAGTGTGCTTATATTTAATAGTTCTTAATCCTGGGACTAGTGACTTCTATCTAGTCCAAGGGTGCATCTGTGTAGACCCTTTGCAAGGAGTTTCTGCTTGCTCCCTCTACTTCCTAACCTGACAGGCAGCTGCACAAGTGCCACTGAGTACAAGCTGCAGTACCATCGGTAAGCTAAAATTGCTCTTGTCAACACTATTAATTTTGACTCCATAATATTACATAATAGTTTGTTCACATGATTTCAGTCATTATGTATTTCTTAAAGCTTCCAAGTAATGTAAGCGATTTTAACACGGCAAAACAACTGTGAAGATTTATCTTGCAAAAATCCCAGTAATTTAGTTGAACTGGAACAAAACCTCTCCCTCCTCCCCTTGCTTTTAAACCTTTGTGAAAACAGGTTTTTCTCTAAATTAAGAGGAAAAAATGACATCAGAAAAAAGAACTTGCATGGAATGAAAACCATTCTCACTTTTCCCACAACTGTAATTCTGAGTAACTGAAAACTTTTGTTTGTAATGCAGAGTTGTGTACCTTTTTAAAAAAAAAAAAAATATTCATTATGTGGAGGCATAAAATTCAGTTGTACATACAATTATGAAATCTAAATGCAACACATTGAAACAAAACATTTCTACTGTTCTTAAAAAGAATATTTTTAAATTAGTAGAAAAAGGGAGTATTCTTTCTGAGTTGTTTTCTCCTCCTGATGGGCACAACTTGGACTTGTTGATGTAGTTCTGTTTCCAGTAGAAAGAAGACTGTACTGGTCTCTCTCCTTCTCCTAAAGAGGTGACAGTGGTGAGTCACCTGCCTGTTCCCCACTAAAATTACACATTGTTCTTTCTAGTCTCTCTTTGTAGTATGCTATTCTGGTGTTCATTGCATAGTTTTATTATATTATTTCCTAACTAATATAATACTGTTTTTAAAATAATAGCCAATTAAATGACTCCTACAGGGAGCAATTTATTATATAAGACAGAACATCTACAGAGGTAGAATATACACTTATTTCCTGAGTTTTCCCCAGTTTCTATTCAACTCGGGGAGGGGGGAAGTGCACAAAGAGCAAAATCTGTCTAAGAATTTCAATAATGCAATGGCAGATTAGTATCAGAACTGCACTTTTGTCTGTTGCTTTTGATAATTTTGTAGTTGCAGCCTAACTAACCAGATGGATGCTGCCTGTGGTTGTTTTCAAACTGTAACAATGCTCAGGTGAAAATTGATTTTGAAAATATGGAAATTGCCATTCCTTACACTTGTATTCATTATTTTTACACAATTGTTCAAAAGTTTCAAGAATATCATGACCCCTGTTCTGTAATTTGTACAATATGTCCAAACCGCTACAATAACACACAGAAAAGTCGTGTTTGAACAAACGATTGGTATTTTCATGCTTTGATATTGCCCTCACTTCCTCTGATAAGAGTTGAAGACGTTGTCAGGAAGCAAAGTAAAAACTCTGATTTATTCTGACCCCTGTTTTCCACCCTCCTCACCCTTGACATTCCAAGAAGAATAAAGAAAAGATTTTAAGTCTCTCCTGAGTCAGTCTCACACATTTCCTAATCATAGGTAGGGGGATAGATGTTTAAGCATGAAGGGAGCTTGCAGACATTGTTCACTCTAACCTGAGTCAAGGTTTTCATCGAGTTGTTTTTTTCTCTCATTTGTTTAGTCACTGTTTTGTCCAAATACTATTGAGTTTCTTTTCCATGCTTTTACCAGAGCAGCCTTGTCCTAATATATCCTGATTCTTTTATCCTTCCCTTTGTTCTTTTTCCCTCTGCCTTTGTTCTTCTCCTGGTTTGCTTTGTGGCAGTCCTCTGCTGTTATCCATTCCTCCTTTTCTCAAAAATACCTTTCTCATTATCCCAGGCATGCATTTTGCTCCTTTCTTGTACAGCCATACAACTCAAGTGCTAAGGGTCTATCCAACTTCTGTTGCTGACTTGGTTCTCTTGTCCAGCAGCGTAATAGTTCTCAGGAAAAGGAGTATGTGTTTCAGCATATGTATAATGCTTGATGCAGTAAGGTCTGTAACCATAGTAAAACTCTTACCATCTGCTGTTCTGCTCATGGAAGTGATCATCCAGATTCCAGTGCACAGTCCAGTCAATTGTTGTTGCTCTAAAGATAATTAAAAAGTTGCAGCCAAGTTTAACAGTATAAGCTTTATGCATGTATGTTTTTGTGCAGTCAGATTTTTCATAAGTAGTACCGATACTAAGCAACAGACTTTTTTCTAAGTTCTCCTTTCCTATAAATTGTTATTCAATGACAGTGTCATCAGAGTCTAAATAATTATCATTAATTCAACACCAAAATTATGTTCAGGGAAATACCCATATCATCTACCCATAAGCACCAGTTCTAAGAGATTCCGCAATCAGTGAGTAGGAGAGACAGATTCCTCTAAAGTACATGTCAGAGAGGAAGCCTAACCTAAATGCTCTGGACTCCATGTGCATTTGCACTAATTAAGGCAGCATTTGGGTTTTTTTTTTTGAATCTCAGTGAGGTGTCTAATTTGAGTAGCATAATTGCACAACACTCCCCTTTTCCTATCTTTCCATACTGCTGACCTAAAAGGGCTCAAATCCAGCAACTCACTCCACAGCAGCCGGAGCTGCACTACATGGGGGTGTGTAAGAAGCAGGAGAAGCATGAAACAGAACCATGAAGGCACATCAGGGTATGCTCAGTGTCAGTCAGTCAGCTGCTTTGCAATGCACACAGCAGCACTTCTTCCTCATAGTAGAGCTGAGAGCCTGTCTATGCACCCAGCAGAGCAGTTCCCCAGTCTGTGAAGAAAAGTCTAAACAGAATCAGCATACATTGATTTCCAGGGTCAGGAGACATTTCTGTCAAGTTCCAATATATTCAAGGTGCTTAATCAATACCAGTGTTAAATTGCCACCTGTAACCATTTGCAGGGATATTTTTGTTTGATTTTCTGACTTACTTATATAATGACATGCCTGTTTTAGGAGATTAAAGATGGGAAGAATACATGTGTAGATGCTTTTGATGGATAGGATCTTTAGTAGAAATTTAATAAACTCGAATGTAAAATACTGATCTTGTTGTACTTGCTCTTAGAAATTCCTTTAAACTATATATATATATATTTTTGAGTTGCGATTATGCGGAAAGACAAACACAGTCTTAGCACCTGTAATCTACCATGTGACATGATGCAATATATGATTTGCAGCCCCCAAGGTTAAGAACATGAATGTTACTTACTAGAGTGAGAGAACATGAATTGGCATTATGGTGGAAGGGTGACTTCTTAGACAGAAGTGGAGCAAAAGAGAAAAAAATCACGACATGTTTGATACCATACATCTTGTAAATTGCTGTGGAAATCAAGTACATTGATGAATTTTAGCAAATGTATTTACAGCAACACTAAAAAAATAATTTAGCAGTCTGTATTATATTTATTATGGAAACATTTGGTGGTGAGCATAATCACATCCTACAAAAGTGGTAACAAAAAACTCTGTTAAGCAATGTTGTGTTCTGGACTTTTGAACTGCTAGTCTTGGTCTGGAATGGGAAATCTGGTCTGTGTGTGAGCAGTCTGGTCTGCTGTCTGTGTGTCTGGTCTGCCTGAGATAGAGTGGCTGGTTTAAGCCAACATTGAAACAGTACAGAATACTTTTAGTGGTGAAAGTATGATAGAGTTTACTGCTAAAGCAGTGGAAGTAGGCACTTATTGGGTGTTTTCTTTCTTATTTACTACATCGTGGATTGTAATTTTCAGTCCTCTGCTGTAGAGCTTTTCTGGCTAAGTTTGTGGCTAAAAGCTCTGCTGTAGAGCTTTTCTGGCTAAGTCTTTCTCTAGCGTGCTCTTCCATTACCAAAATCCAAGCTGGATTGTTTGCACCCTTTTATACTTTGGTACCCTGAGGATAAGTTTCATGGTGATGGCACTGCAAGACTGTTCAAGTTTCTCGGGTTTTAAGATTGCCAAACTTTTGGGTTTTGGATGCCTTACAGTTTGCTTGGTACCTGTAAATCACCCTTAACATTAACTATTTTACAATATCATCTAAAATGAGTAAGTTTAAAATTCTAAGTATAGAGAACATATTTATGTCTTTGTGGAGCTAATACTGTTCTTATGTCTTTGTAATCTACTCAAAGTGTGTCCTACTGTATATCATCTGTCTCATAACTTGTATCTAATGCAAGAGTAAATATTCATTTTTATAAAATTCTTCATTTACAACCAGAGGAAAAAAAAAAAATATTTCTTTTGTACCCAGTGCCACTTGATGTTCCATGCCAATTCAGATCTTAATTTCATCAAGAGTAAAATCTTTAATTTGTAATATAATTCGGGGATGGCTTTAACTTTTTTCCTCTAGGTGATTCAAGATTTTGGGCAATCAGTAAATATTAAAAGAACTGTAATTATATGGGGAGATAAAACATTCTTTTTCTACTGTGATAAGATATCCTTTTAGTCTTTGAAAATACTCAACATATTGTTTCTTATAAAATACCCAAGCTAAAGCTGAAGTTTAGGGCTGCAGACTTAAAGATGAGATTACTGAATGCAACATTAGTGATTCTTGATGGAAGTAGTGATGGAGTAACTTAGGCAAGAGAAGACCATGATAATGAGATTTCTGAGGTGATGTTTTCCCAGGGTGACTAGCTCCTCACTTTTCAAAGGATTCCATGATGTCATATATGTACAGTTTATTAAAAGAAACCAGGCTATAGCTGCCAGCAGTGATGGCTCTAATGTCTACTGGCCAGTGAACAACTTCCTAACCCTGTGTGTTATTGTGCCAGGCTTGAAGCTGGCATGTCTGCCATCACACTTTGTGCAAGAAGGAAATAATGCTCAGGTTTTAACAAGGGTTATAAAGCTGATGTGAAGATGGATGGATGCCAGTGTTTTCTTCTGAGCCAAAGAGCAGCCTGGATGTTCTACAACACTGTTCTGACTGCACACTGATAATTTTTTTTTACAGCCCTCTCAGCCTCTGGAATTGCAAGAGTGGAAACTCTGAGGTACCCATACTTTACTAATCCACTTTATTTCTTAGTCTCTTTTTTATGGTAAATTAATTTTATGTGGTTCATGCATACCAACTGACTTAATAAAAGAATTTACCTCTACCAACAAATTGTCTTACATTATCACAGGAACTTAACCAGAGTTATAGAACAGTTTAGGTTGGCATAGACCTCTGGAAGTCGTCTGAACCTCTGGTCAAAACCGTTCTGCTGTAAAGCTGTTGGAAGAAGTGTAGTAAATTTAGACATTAAAGATAAGTGTCTGAATATTTTCATTCTGCATTAAGGGAGAAAACAAAAATAAATATATAGTTCCTATAATAAAATTGGATAACCAGCAGATTATCAGAATACCAGAATATGCTTTGGCCAAGCTCATGAATTGCAGTCAGGTAAATGGAGTAAACAGAGCTCTGAATCTGGTTATCTGTTGAAAACTCTTCTATAATCATGCCGCTGTTAGTAATTCTGAAGATATCTCTTAAACCCAAATGGATAGGATGACTATTAATCTATTTTAACTAAGTCTGTCATTAATAACACAAAGTCGTTAACAGAAATAGGGAAATGGGGGTTTTGATTTGTTGTTTGTTTGTTTCTGTTGCAGATAACTAGTTTTAACTCATGAGTAGAAAACAGAAGGAACTCTTTCAGAAAAGCTCTCAGTTTAGTTTTCTACTTTTGTCTCATTTATGTAGCTGAGTTAAAAAATTGTCACAGGAAAAAGCTGTTTATATTTACTATGTCAACTCTGAATATAGATATAACTTCTATTCATAGAGTACAGAAACTGCAAACAAAATAACTCAGAAAGGCACATTATACTGATGCATCTGCAGATGGCAACTCCTGAAAGCCTGGGGACATGGGAGAATATTGAATCTAACATGCAATGCATTTATTCAGATCATTGTTATTGAGGTTCTGTATATGTAGTCAATGTTGCTGCTGTTACTTGCTGCAAGATCAGAGCAGTGTGAAAGATTGAGGATGTGCATGCCCTTGCCCTGAACATGAGCAGTGACAGTGGGCGGTGCAGCTCAGTTTCTCCTGGTCACTCTTTGCAGTAATTGGAGAGAAAGAAGGAGCAGTAGCAGTGTCCCAGTTCTCAGCAGCCTCACTGACAAATTCCAGTGACACCTCAGTAGACAGGGATTTTCAGCTTTGATTCCTTAATGATGAGTGCCTTAGCAGTGCCACTATGGAAACTGTTAATGATGTGGCCACCTGGATTTCAGGTGTCAATTAGCTGCCTTTTGGTTGCAGTTTTTTGCAGACTGGCCTCTAAGTTACTGTACTGCAAAGTATGAAAAACTTTCATTGGGAAATACAACGTGATCCTGTACATTACCTGTTTTATTGGCTTAGTATTATTTTACTTGTCATTTCTTTTAGTAGCGGCATTTGTCATTCATGGGAAGGTGTATTTGTGGGCTTTAGTGGTTTCAAGCAAGATTGCTAAACTGCTTTTACCAAAAAGCTGTTAATGAGTGTTGCTATTTTATATAAAAAAGTCTGCATTTCCTTCTATTAGCCAATTTGTCATCTTTCACTTTTATTTATTGCAAATGACTTACCATTATGTGGATAATACTGACGATGGTGTAGTCTTCTGGAGTTAGACTAAATAAAGGGTATTTGTTAGTAAATAGCTGGAGGTAGGCTTATTGCTGCATTTACTTTTCTGATGGCATTGAAGCACTTCACAATGAAACGCAGGCACTGATGAACTGAGACAGATCATGGATTTCTCTAGACTCATATGCTACCCTTGGCAATGGCAAACAGGTTAAGAGGTGAGCCAGAAACATAATTCACCTAGGAGTTTACATTTATGGGATGAAGAAAATGTTATTAATAACAGTTCATGTTGCACTTGGGGCAGAGGGATTCTACTTATACCCTGAAGCATGATAGTTACTCATACATCATTGTCTTTGCTTACAAAGCTGCTAGTGTTGTTTATCATCATGTCCAACCCTTTTAAAAAGCAGCTTTAATATTTGTCTCAGTGAACTTCCACAGCAGTTAACACCATAATAATTAAACATTGCCTTGGAAAAGTGGCTCCTTTTTTGCAGTTGAGCTTAGTATAATTTCATAGAGGCAGATTTCTCACACTTGGGAAATAAAATTCAAAAGAAGTAGGGCAGTTTTCATTATGTCCATTATTTTATTATACTTTTTCCCAGTTTATAATTTAATTATCTTTTTGTATATATTAAGTGGACTTCCTCCTCCCATACCTCCCAGCCCTTACCTTCTTTTACACCTTTTCCATCCAAAATTGAATCTGTAATAAGTTATAAGTGTTAGTATTCTTATGATCTATCGTAAGTAACTATATTACTGATAGTGTATTTATGATCTAAAGTATGTTCTTCTAAAGCTAAAATTTAACTTCAGTAAAATTTAGCGAATTCACTGAGATAATGAAATTTACCTTAAATATCTCATGTTTGCAGATGCTGAAAATTTCAAGTCGTGATAATTTTTTTGATGTTAGTATTAATTTCTGTTTATGAGACAAGATGTAGATTGCATCTGATATCTATCCATATTAACTATAATGCATGCTATATAATATTTTCAGATTAAAGATGTGCGGGGAGGGCATTATGTCTTTTTATGAGATTGAAGTATAAAACAGTTACAGTTACATAAAATGAAAGAACGTAGGTTGTAACTAGAGAGAGAACTGAGTCCAAAACACAATGGAATCAAAAGCACAGCAAAATAAAGAAATGAATTTCAGCTGCATCAGTTCCTTTATCTGACCCTTCATGTAGTTGAAAATGTACTGATCATACATACTTAAAAACAGGGGAGGGCACAAGTGGTTGGGGAATGAACACAGGACAAGAACATTCATTCTAGATTTATGATCACTTAAATCAAAATGTGATTATGATCTAAATAAATCTGCATGTCTTTCTAAAATTTTATAGTTCCAGTATAAAAAAGATTAGTGGTAAAAAATGTATCATGTAAAAATGATTATCTTCCATTTTTAATTCTCTTCATTACTATTTTACTGTCATATTCTTAATGTTGTCTTCCAGTGCTTTGAACTTCATGTTGTTAAATTACCTGGGAATATTGTTAATATAGTTTTTCATGGACTTTTCATGACTGCATTCAGCCTCACATTAAGCTTGAAGAGGACCTACATCTGTCTGTCATACATATAAGTATATATATAAAATACCCTGTATTCCTTAGTGGCAGATGAAAAATCTAGAATAACATAGTATATTATTCTATAGATTAATATATTTTTCTAAATGTGAATGAAATATGCAGCTTTTAGAAACATAATTCCCCGATAAAGCTATATGTTGCTTCTCAATATATCTATATATAAATTGCTTCTCATCACTGAACTTTAGGGTGAAAAGGCATGTGGCAGTTTTGGGAGTAAAATCATGGCATTGACAGGCAGTGATCACCTCCTAGAAGTTCTCTTTTAACTGAACTGATTTTCAGCATACTAATGTGAACAACAGATCAGCCAGGCATGATACCTGTCAAGAGCCAGACCATCATATGGCTGTTTGCTCTGCTTCTTAAGATTCAGTATATTATGTTTTTTCCTTATTAACTTCAGGAGGTAGCTGTTTCCTACGACACTATTGGTTGCACATTGATTCCTGAATCTTGTTGTATAAGTCATCACTTTCTCTGTGTGGAAAGACTTTGAAGAAATTGTTTTTATTTGTTGTGAATACTCTTGTTTTATCAGTGATTTACATTATACAATAATCATCCATCTTAGCTGATAAGTATATAATAATACGTACATGTGACTAGTGATAATTGCTGCATTAGAGGATGCTGAAAAATGCAATTTTGTCTAGCCCAGATTGATATCAGATTATACAGATCAATCTAAGACTGTTTCCTTTCTTCTATTTAGTTTTTATAAACCACTATTATTTTCTTTCAGTAATCTAATGGTATAATTATTGCTTGATTCATAGCCTACTAAAGTCAATAGAAATATCCCTGTCATATTCAAGGGGTGTTAGATTATTTTTTTTTTCCCTCATCAGCCAGCCTGAATTCTTTCTTGCATGTACATCTTTCGCTTAAAATACTTTTTCAATTGCAAGCTAAATACTGTTCATGCTGCACAGGCCAAAACCTTTTCCTTCCTCTCCCTGTCTCTTTGAATGTCAGATTACAGTTCTAATTGAAATACCTATAAGTCAGTGGAAAGACTTTGTTTTACTTAGAAGACAAAATAAAAAGGAATAAAAATCTTCTATCTAACTGCCATTGAGGTACTTCATTTGTATATTGTACAGATCAGCTTATATAGAGGTATACTTGGTAGTGAAAGCATCCTCAGAACAGTTTGTTATATGATGAAATATAGATAGTTATGCAATGTTGCATCTGTGGAAATTATATTTCCACCCCTTGTTCCTATATTAGAAAGTTAGTATAGAAAGATATTGAATCAAATATAGCTTTAGCACTTCTATGTTTGCCTTAAGTTGTTTCAGAAACCAATTATTTATACTTTGGTTACTTTCTGGTTCACACAGATCTGATACTGGCATTTTACCTGAGTGACAATTTCCTTGCCAGTATTCTTTTTGTTTCTTTGAAGAGAATCAAATTTGAAATTTTAAGTTTAAACACTGTTCAGCATACAGTATTTGGTGCTCAGTATTGCTTGGTAGACAAACTGCTGACTGTAAAATCTGTTCAGTTTTGCTTCTTGAAAGCGTTGTTATGTACTGTAACTTGCCAAAGTAATTGTTAACTGAAGAAAATACCATGGTAATCTCTCTTTCTGCATCCATACTTCCATTGTAGGTGAAAGTAGGAGAGAGAAGGAAGGTTCAATAAAATAAAGTTATGGTCTTGAATTAATGTTTCTGTAAGTTTCAGTGACTTTACCATGAACCACCACCTTTTCAATGCTGTTCTTTTCACCCTAGAGTTACTTCCATTCTTACTGGAAGTCAGTACTAGGTGTATGAGAATACATTTTGCTGTTAATCTGCTCGTTGACAGTTTAACCAAGAATTTAGGTGATTCTACAGGGAGGCTTTGCAATCACCTTCTTCTGGCATGAGTGCCCTGACAGCAGAACCAATGGCGAGTATTTTCAAGCTCACTCTTATGCTGCCACAAAGCACTGTGGCTAGCAGAGTGTAGACTAGTCTTCATAGTGAAATGAGAGCAGAATCAAGCACTTGCCTTGTGCCTGTCAGCAAAGTACTGTGAACATCTCAATGGCTGTAGAAGTGGGAATACCTAGTGGGAGAGCTTGTTCTGTAGACATTCTGAGAAAACACCATATTTTCTGATGACTCCATCAGATAAGTAAAATACAGCTTTTAATGAGATCAGAAATGGTGAGTTTGTTCACCTCATCTGATCTGGATATAATACAGGGCCACTGTAGAAAAACTGGTTTCAGAGAGATATATTAACATTGTTTAATTCATGTTCTCTCAGAAACAATTATCCTTTGTTTGTTAGCAGGCAGTGTGTCACAGTGCTACGCCCGTCTTGATATATTCTCATACTTCAGCACATCATAAAACCCACTTCAGGGATTTTTAAAGATTTGTTAATCTGTTCTGTTAGGCTGACCTGACATGCACATTTAGAACGCTAATGCTTGTTGGTCGCCTTATTATTATTTGCCAGTCTACAGAACATCACTTACCAATTCAACCAAGATGATAAACAAAAGCTAAAGTATATGTACAGGAAAACATTTCTTAAAGTATAATTATAGCTGTAAAGATTACTGGTTAACTAGAAAGATATAAAGTTGCTGAGACTTGCCTAAACAGCACAGCCTTCTTCTCCCTTGAAAAACAATAAACTTCAAAATACTAATTTCTGTTGTCTACAGAACAAGATATGACACTGTAGTATTTGCTGTGCTTACTTACTTTTTATATGAAAAATTTAATCATGTGTTGCACAAAGTTAAACTTTATAGTTCTGTTAATAAAATATCCAGTCATTCTAACTACACTTGCAGTCAGCCACTGCTTTTGCTTTGCCAATGATACTGGCTTTACTGATTTAAAAAAAAATAAAAATAAATAGGATCATAGAATCGGCAGGGTTGGAAGGGACCTTAAAGATCATTTAGTTTCAACCCCCCTGCCATGGGCAGGGACGTCTCCCACCAGATCAGGTTGCTCAGAGCGCCATCCAGCCTGGTCTTAAAATTTTCCAGGGGTGGAGCTTCCACCACCTCTCTGGGCAACCTGTTCCAGTGCCTCACCACCCTCATGGTGAAGGACTTCTTCCTAACGTCCAATATGAATTGACCCATCTCTAGTTTTAACCCCTTCCCTCTAGTCCAACCACTACCCAACATCCTAAAAAGTCCCTCACCAGCTTTCTTGTAGGCCCCCTTAAGATACTAGAAGGCCACAATAAGTTCTCTGTGGAGCCGCCTTTTCTCCAGACTGAACAATCCCAACTCTCTCAGTCTGTCTTCATAGGAGAGGTGCTCCAGCCCTCTTTTATCGTAGTCTGATTGTGCTGTTCCCATGCTTTCCTAAATGTAATGGAATTTAAGCATTGTATGCCATGGGAATTATAAAATCAATGAGTGAATTAGACAAAGATCCTACTAAATATGAAAAGATGTATCAGAATGTAGCACTGTATAATTAAAACCATTTTAAACAAAGCTTTTTTTTTTTTTTTCATTCAAATGATACCTTGCTGTTGTGTCAAGACAGCATTTATTTTATTTTAAAAGTAATGAAGTAATGGGAAAGTTACCTTTAGGTATGGTAAGAGCATAACCGAACATCTCTGAAACACAACTAAAAAAAATCATGCACTAAATGTTCATATTTTGACACTCAGTTCATCAATCCAAATAATTGTTTTCCTTTATTTAAATAAATCTAATGTACAGGTTCTTTGCCATTATTTAGCTTTAAATCTAATAATATGATTGGAATTGCTCGATAATCTTCTGTCTCAAGCTTTTCTTCATTTCTGATTCATTGTACCTATTATTAAACCCAGCTGTTGATGTTTTTGAACAAACTGATTTCTGAATTAACTCTGCATTGTGTTCTATAATAACGCAACTTCTGAATTATCATGGGCTGCTCCCAATTTACTTTTAGATAATTAAAGGCTGTCTTTATTTCTATCCAAGTTGCCTGTTTTATTTCCCAGAACACAAGGATGTGATTTCATTCACGCTGCTCTAGGGGTCTGAAGTTGATAATCATTTTTCTACATCTGCCCTCATCAGTGTCATCTTCCAGTATATGATTCTCCAGCGTTATTCCTTGGCTTTACTCATTAGCATTCACAATGTCTGTGCTGTGTTGTGCTCGTCTACCACAAGCCATTCCCTATTGTTTTCCAAAGAATTCTGTACCTTCATGCTGTGGAGTAGCCTTGCTTTCTAGAGTACTTTCCTTCATGAGTACATGCCATTCTGGGGTGTATGAGAAGGGGGGTGGCCAGTAGGTCGAGAGAGGTTCTCCTGCCCCTCTACTCTGCCCTGGTAAGGCCGCATCTGGAGTA
>JANHFX010014009.1:0-11069 GCA_027560015.1 Chloroceryle amazona | reverse complement strand
AAATTTTTTCACAGTGAGGGTGACGGACACTGGAACAGGCTGCCCAGGGGGGTTGTGGAGTCTCCCTCTCTGGAGATATTCAAGACCCGCCTGGATGCGTTCCTGTGTGACCTAGTGTAGGTGATCCTGCTCTGGTGGGGGAGTTGGACTGGATGATGTTTCGAGGTCCCTTCCATTCCTTAACATTCTATGATTCTTTTCTTTTTATTAACTTTTATTCATGTAAACTGTTTCTCTGTAAAAATGAATGATACCTTGAAAATCATGCATTCTCTAAATATTTAAATAGATGGTATATGAGTGAATATAAACATCGTTCGGATCATCGTAGTGCATCTCATGTATGGTGCATATACCAATGCCTAAATTAAATTATAGGACTTTAAGACTTCAAGGTAATATATCTTGGATAACTAATTCATAGGATTCTGTTTTCTGCAAAGTAAATGGATATATCTTTAATTAAAACAAAACTCCAAGCCAACTGAAAATCCAACCCAGGTGTACTTCAAATTAAAAGACTGACCTGTGGCATGCTTCGGTATGGGGTCATACATAATATCTAATTTCCTTTTTTCACTATCTCATGTCATTACTAAATACAATAGGAAGACTTTCTCAAAAAAATAAAAAAGGAAAAGTAAGGGATTTAAATTAAACTCCCATGACAATTAAAAATATTATCTTGTTTATCTCCATTAAAGTTCATAAGAAAAGGGCATTTTAGGCTCTTTTGAAATTAGCGTTAACTTCAATTTATGACAGCTATATTTATTTTCCCTAGGCAAGAATGAGAATTTTAATCTGATCCTACTGCTTTTTCTCTTGCCAAGGTGAAATTTGTGTGATGTATTCCACATTTAATAATTGAGATCTCTATGAATTGGTTTCTTCCCTTTGTTATTTTTTGATGGACTGCTTGTGGTACTTTTAAATATAGTAGTAAGGCTGAGCAATGGATGTAGGAAAGAATGATCCTTGCTTTAATAATAAACAGTGTATGTAAAACAGGGTGAGAATTTGATGTACAGGATGTGTCTGTTTTCTCAAAAATGTAGTAGCAATTTCTTCCAGGTTAATGTCACCTTCACAGAGCAACTACTTTTACCTGCTTGGTTTCATGTAACTGTGTACAAGCAGGTGAAATCTTTGAACTGCTGGCAAGTTTCTGTTTACTTCATTGCTTTATATGCAGTACTTTTCTCTATTATTCCTTAAGAGGCAGCACTGTTAAGATGCTGTGTAAAATTTTCAGACAAGTGCTGAGGTACTCTTACAAAAAAAAAAGAATCTTATTTATGATGTGTCAAATTACTGTTCTGAGAGTAGACCTTTTAGGTTGCATTCATCCTTTAATTTGACTGAATTTAAAAAGCATAAAATGCCTTTTAGTTGGAACTTGGCTTGCATATTATGTCTTTCATTTCAATGAAAAACATTCAGATGCAAATACGGTTTGTTTGGATTGCGTACAAATGCCACTATCATGACTGATGAAGGCTTTTGATCACACATCTACAGACTGAAACCTTAAAAAGGAAGAGGCTATTTGGACTGGCATCCGCAGTGCCATGAATTATTTAGTTTCTATTATTCATAAATCTCTTTGAAGAGAAGGCTTATGAGGTTTTTGAGGAGGAGTAGGCATAGTTGTGTTGCCAGTTTCTATTTACACTGTGAGTGACTGTATGTGCAAACTTCTTCTAAACTGCAAGAGTTGTACCGAATATGAAAGAGGTGCATGTACTAACTTCTCAGGAATGGCCCTGAAAGGTTTCTCTGGTTTCCAAGGCTAAGAATGAGGATGCTTCTGTTGTTACCGTCTGCTTTGGCATGTCTCAAGAGGTGGGCAAAGAAAGAGCATGTCAGTATAATTTGGTGAGCTACCCGATTAGTTGCTAGGGACCTTGATGAATCTTGCAGAGCACATGTTAACAGCTGGAGTTTGCTCTGCCACTCATTCACCAAACTACAAATCTCTCTTGGCTCTGCTCCGAGAGCAAAACAAGAATAGCAACACCATCCTCCTTTTTGCATTCTTTTGCTCAGAATCCTTTATTGTACGATGCTGTTGCTAAAAACGGGTGATATTTCAAAATGTTTCTTCTATTTCTAATAATGATTGAAGCTAAACACTATTCTGCCGTAAAGGGGTTTGCCTGCTTGCTTAACTTATCATAATCATCCTGAGTGCTGTCAAGCGACACGTACAAGAAAACCAGGGGTTCAGATCCAGCCAACATGGGTTTAGGAAAGGAAGGTCCTGCCTAACTAATCTTATTTAGTTCTAGGGCTGGGTGACCTGTTTGGTAGACGAGGGGAAGGCTGTGGATGTGGTCTACCTTCAGCAAAGCATTTAGCACAGTCTTCCACAGCATCCTCCTGGAAAAGCTGGCCCATGGATTGGACAAGTGCACCCGTCACTGGGTTAAAAACTGGCTGGATGACCAGGTGCAGAAAGTGATTGTGAATGGTTCTGTATCCAGCTGGTGTCCAGTGGCCAGTGGTGTCCCTCAGGGATACTCTAACTTGATTTCACTCATTGCTGTTCAAATGTACCAAAATACATTACACTTTACAGGCAGTAATGTATGTATATACACACACACTTTTGTATAATATAAATTATACAGTATAAAGTGCATCATTCATATATGTACCTGGCAAATATATTAAATATTTTTATAGAATATAATCATGGATGTTCTATAAAGCTATGGACATTGAAATAATAAGTTAATATAACAGAATATGGTTATCTTCTATATAAGAATATATTAATATCTATACAATATCTAGTATATATAATATGAAATATATATGCATGTGATTTATATAAATAGCTATACATCATATTCTTTTAAACTCTGACATGTCAATGGAATTCACTGATGTCAAAGGAAAAAGAAATGAGAAGTGTAAGAAACATGCTTATTTGCTATATGTAACATTTCTTGTTTTTTTATGGTGAGAAATGTGACAACCCTGTGGCAGTGTTGCAAGGAAGGAGCACAGGCAGAGACCATCGTAATGATAGTAAGGAAGTAGTTCTTAATAAGATATGAAAACTTTTTTCTCATGTTATTGTGTTCATTGGGTATGTCAAGTATTCATCTTTAGGTATTGCAGAGTCTTAGTCTATCTCCTTATCACTTTAGGGAAAACTTTCTCAATATTGAAATGTTGTAAATACAGATGACTGAAGTTCAGATTTTTGAGGTTTCTGTTATGAGTTTTGTCTCATACAAATCTGGCTCTCTGAGCTTTCTGCTGGATTTTTGAATTTAACCTCCCTTTCTTTTCACTTAATCCTGGCTTTTTTTCCTCTTCTGTTTGGTTTAATCTTTTTTGCTTCCCTGTTTCAGGTTTTTACTTTAAAGAATTATTTTTTTTTGTTTTCATTTTTCATCTATCATTTTAAATACTTTGTAATATACAAAATTGCTACATCTCCCAGACTCATTTTTTAAAAATCCTGTGCTACCTACAATGATATTTCATTCTTTTCAGTCCAGGAAAGCAGCAGAACTTGCAGAACATTGTTTTTCTCCCTTCAGTTACTTCTCATAGTCACTCAGAGGTTCTCGTTTGTTGCTGTGTCTACAGTAGAGTATGTACCATCATTAGTGTGTCTGCTTGCCAGGTGCAGATGCTGACTGTACTTTTGACAGTGTACACACACCCTGGTAAAGATGCTCTCTCATTATTTTGGTGACTCATAGGCATAAAATGCATCTGGTATTGGAGGTATGGCCAACACGTACATCTAAAGATCAAGAGCAAAGGGCACATGATAAATGGTCCACTACACATCAAATCTGTGACAACCACATCAACAGCTCATGTCAGCAGTGTGTGGATGTTCTTGTTAGACTGGCAAGCTGTGAGACACCCCTTCTTAAACTAACTTGGATGAAATGTAAGCTGAGGAGAGTTTAAATATCAGTGTAATTTTCTAATGTTAATTGCTTACCACCTAATGGGTTGTTTTCAGCCCATCAGCTTAGTGCCTGGTGTTAAAAATCACATTCTTTACTGCTGCAAAAAGCTTCCACATTACATACTCCCGCACAGACAGTGCTTCCAGTTTTTTATATACCAGCACTTTAGGTATGTAGTTGCATGTAGTAACCTGAGAGTGAAACAGAAAGCCAGGAGTACTGGTAACTGCTGTAAATGTAGATCAACTCATAAATGTATCTTGCCTACAAACAATTTCAATAGAGTGGAAATATAATTAAAGAGTAATAGATTTTTTTTTTTTAATGCCAAGATCTAAGAAAAATTGGGGCTCAGATCAATATTAAGAGGATCATATTTGAAACAATTATAGATTCTTCAACAGAATTTTTATTTTTTAAGCTTCTTTAATGATGTTTTAAGTTCTGAATTTAATATTACTTTCTTTTCTGTCTGAAAAGCTTAAAGGCAGAAAAGTTTTATAAGTTTTGAAATTCAGGCATGTACTTGTAGATTCTTCATATTTTTCCAGTCTCCTTCTAATAGAGAACTATTGGCTTCTCTTTATTTATATAAGAAAGAGGAAGGTGTGTGAGTGTAAAATCTGAAGTCTGGAATTGTAAATTGTTTGAATTTGTGATTTTTCAGCTGTAATTCTCATACCTATGGGAAAGCTGTAGAACAGTTGACAATGTTTACTGCATTAGTTTATATATTCAATACGTATATACATTTAAAACCGTAGCAGATTTACAGGAAATGTCTTTCAACATGAGTAGTTGATTGTGAATTTAATGCATATAGCCAGGTGAAAGTTCAAAAATGCAATGAAAGATGGTGTGAGGTCAAAAAGATCTCTAGTAGGGATGAAACTTATCTCTGGACAGTGTATCCCTATAAAAATAATCTCTCATTTACATGTGTTGTGGTTTAACACATGTCTTAGGGAAAATAACCATGCAGTAAAATCCAGATGCCTTCTCAAAACCTTTTTAGAGTCTACAGTAGATTAATTGGTTGTATGTGGAGTTAACATAAGGAGAACCCTAGCTGTTTGTCTGCCTAACTCACTCCTTGCTCTTGATTATAATGTTTCTGATTTCATGCTGGTTGGGTAAGGGCTTATTTTCAAATACAAACTCTTAAAGCTTTGTGGGTTATCAGAGCTGCAGACTGTGAATGGAAAATAATGTATATAAGCATAACAGACTCAGAAGATGTCTATTTGCAGTGATGTAGAATAGTATATACATTAAAAAAAAAAAAAAAACAAAGGAAAAAAAAACAAAAAAAAAACACAAAAACAAACCTGACATGAGACATGAATAGTGTTGAGCAAAATAAGAAAGGCATAGTCTGAGGTGTTTTGCATGCACTGATCTGCAGATATGAGAAGAAATATAAGCTAATCGCTTATAGCTCCTTGTGCCCAATCACAGTTAGATGATGACAGCAGTTTGTGCCTAAGTATTTTGCTAAGTGTATCCAAGTAGGATCTTTTCCTTTTTACTCTTTCTAGAGTAAACCGGATATAAACAGAAGCTGAGCGAGTATGTGTGTACACACATTTTGCATGACGAACAGTTTTTATAGTTTGTCTGAGGTGCTGAATGAATATCAAAGCTTTTCAAATACTTGGGTTAAGTTTTGAAATAACTGTAGAAGAGATCTGAGAGCAAAACTGAGTACTTGTATCTCTCTGCCTGACATAACCACATTACAGTCTCATGGAGTTCTTCATTCTACTGCTTCAGAGTTGGTTTTATACATACTTTGTAGACGTTCTGTTACCTTGATAAAAAGTAATATGAAATACGTAGTTACTCTTATTCACAAACTATTTATTTGCAAGTTAAACTTGTGTGATGTTTTATGGAAATTCAGCTTAAGATAAAATTACTTACTTGCTATTTTCATTGCTTGTAGAAGTTACGTATCCAGCTGTATTATAACATGTATAAACTTTTCGTTTTAGGACAGGCAAATCATGTTATCTGGATACATTTAAGAAGAGCCTTTAGGGCATGATTATACTCATCTTTTAGTTTCACTATACAGTAATATACTGTGTTATGTGTTTCCAGCTGCTAATGTGAATCAGCTACAGCTGGAATCCTGAACTCTAGTGATATTTTAGCTTGTAAGATGTTTCTGCTGATCTCAATCATGCCAGGTATAATGAGTATTGAGAACAAAACTGCTATATTTATAGTCTACTTTTCAGAAAGAAAATGGAGCTGCATATTCTTCAATATTTTGTGATAAGTATTATATAATAACAGTCATTGCATGTGATAATCTAAGTCGCAGTTTTAAAATATTTAATATGTTTAACAGCATATTAGGAAGCTTGAAAGATGCTTACATACATCGTAACTTTTCCATTCCAGTATATGCATTGCTTCTCATTGTCTGGGTTCAGTAATTACTATTTTACAAATCTATATTCTATTGGGTTGGAAAAGAAAGATTCAGAACACCAAAAAATATTCTGTCATTACCTGGCATTAAATTCTAAAGCAGTAGTGGGGAGGGGAGGGAACAAACTCTAGAACCTGTGCTACATCATATTGTCTTTCAAAGTTCTACCAAGTAAAATATAATTTAATAAAGTTTCTAGAGTTGCTTTGTCCTATAGAGAAAAGTCTGCTTTAAAGGCAACTTTGCTGAACACTTTTTTTTTTTTTTCTCACAGAGAGCAGAAAGTATACAGCAGCTGCTCTTTTAATTTTGTTTGTCATTTCATAACAGTTGACTATCACTGCCCAGGGTGTATGGTCAGTTTGTAGGTTTGCTAGATGCAGTAGTTTATAGTAGTGTTTTGTCATTTGGGGCCTCACATTAGCTTGTGTAGCTCATGCCTCGCTTGCCTACAGGTTTTATAGTATGTGTGTAGGAGGGATGTTAGGTAAGATGGATTAGTTTTGTTTTGTTTAACAACAAGCTTCTTATTTATGTTTTGAATTTTTTTTTTTACTAATTATGGGCTAAATGTAGACACAATGAACACAACTGAAGTCCTTTATGACCTTGTTAGTCTTGAACATCTGCTACTGCTGTCAAGAATTATTATATTCTTAATAGAGTAGTAGATATACAGAAATAATGTGTTACAGTATGTAGCTTTGAGATAGGTTTGTACTTTGTAGAATAACAGTCAAGTTAGTATTTATTTGTGGAACTGGAGGGGTGTGTTAGTATTCAAGATAACCTTAGTAACTGGTGGAAGTAATTTTAAAGCAACAGAATCTTCTAAAGACAAGGGTGAAGTCCTGCATTCAGAATGGATAAAATAAATATGTGAAGGCAAAATGGTCAGTAGGTGGGGGTACAACAATATGGAGGACTAAGGGATCACTGTGGGCTTGAACATAATGTTGATGCTGTTCTGTTAGAGTTACGTGCTATTTCGGAGTGCACTGCCAAAGAGCTAGGTGGAAGGCATTGTAATGATTCTGCTTTGCAGTAGTGTGTCTTCAGCTCAGTATTTTTCCTGATTGTAGATGAGTGTAGATAAATTGTTGAAAATCCAGGAGAAAAAAAGACAGACAATAAACAGCAAGTTGGAAAAAATATATTAAGAAAGTGGAAGAACAAGATTGGTTAAGCATAGAAGAGAAATAGTAACTCAATTTCAAAGACTGATCAATGAGTTTGGTAAGTGAAATGTACCTCTTTCTAAGGGAAATTACCGGACATTGTCTTGTCAACTTTTATTGTGACTAGAATGATGAAAAGATAGAATAAATAATAGAAGCTTGCATGCTTGTGTTCCATATAATTTCATCTGAATGACTGCACAGGTCTTTAATGGTTATAAAAATAAAGACCTGAAGATTTATCTAGGAATATCTGCAAATGCCACTAACAAATATTTCAAAAAACTCCATGAGAAGAATGTGCAGAATTTATGTATAAAAAAGAGTATTAACTATAAAATGCAAAAAGCATATCAGTAATGGTAATCAAATGAGAAGTCAGAAAATCAGAAGTAGACAAATCTAGCTATGAGGATGTGTCTACTTTTTTTTAACTGTATCCTAATCTAAAAGAACTCCCAGCATCCCCTGTTTCCTTGTCATCTTTTGGCCAGTCTTCAAGACTACACAGCAGTGTCTTCCTGAATGCAGGACACCCAAAATCCCACTAAGACTTTCAGGTGATGATGGTTGTTTCTTTCTCCTTCAACGGCTTTTGGAATATTCTGGTATTGAAAAGAAGGCAGTAAAGCATGCTGCATTACAGCACATATGGGTATCTTTGCTTTGATGGGGACTCTCAGTCTGTGAAAGCCTAATAATTTGCATTATTCTCTGGAGAAAGTGACCCTACTAAGTCTTCTGTCACACAGAGGAGCTTTTCCAGTCAGAGAGTCAGAGGTGGCATTTGGGTGACCTAAATGACCAGTGATAATCCATCAGTTTATGTGAAGGGGAAAAAAATGAAGTTGTTACCATCATCATCATGAAATTAAAAAGAAAATTCAAATTTAAGTAGTGTAAAACTAACTCCCTTTCTTTTGAAAACTGGAAATCTCTATTATGTTTTGGGGCCGGGGTCTGGTTGAGGTTTGTTTTTTTCATATATATGCTTATTCTCTGGTATTTTTTTATTATCCCATCATTGCAAAATGTTTTAAGACTGGAGTAAAAATACAGATGAATAAATATGTCCATCCCATAGACTGTTGATGTCTTAATTTTTTATTGAAGATGAGAGGACCTCCAGATTTGCTGGAACTGTAGGTTACTGTATTCAGGAGAAAATCAATGCAATGTGCTTTATGAGTGTGACTTTCATGTTGTTTCTTTTCTTGAAAGGAGCTATTTAGTCATTATAACACTTAGATATTGTACTGGGATTTCCACTAGCTGCATTCTTAGTACATATAATAGGTGAAATGAGAACAAACCACTGACCTCAAACCTTTTACTTTTTTATTTTTTCTTATATTCTGAAATAAAAGGTTAGGTAAGCTGGACATATAGGGGAAATACTTTTTCCCTTTTTTATTTTTATTGAGCTATTGAAGTAATTGGAAGGATGTGGGTTTTTTCCAAAGACAAAAGACAAAACCCCGAATTGAATAATAAATCACATATAAGAGAAAAATAAAATAAATGCTATATCAAATCTGTCTAAAAATGTCCACAAAATTGAACAGCATAGAGACAGCTGAGTGTGGAGAAAATATTGAACAACTTGTAGCCACCATTTATCAAAGAATGTAATTTAACAATCGTTGGCATACAAAAAGCAAAAAGTCAGAAAGATCTATCACAGAAAAATAAAGCACAATATATTATTGATATTTGAGAGCAAGGGTATATTAGGGTTTTGAAATTTGAATCCAGATTTTTACATCCATATAATCATTTTTAAAAACATTGTTTCAGCAGCACAGCTAGAGCAGAAATGCTTTTCTGATTTTAAAATGTCCCAAAATCTCAGTGCTGTGAAAATCAACTGCCATGACTCAGGACTTGGCATAATTTTCCTCCCCTTTTCCGATCCCTCACAGTGGACTCCACTGAGATCTCTAACCTTGACTTCTTGCTGCTCAGTCATCCTCTCACTCCCAGACCTTTCCCTGGTATTCAACCTTTTTGTTTTGCATATGCTGTGATCAGAAGAGCCTTCAGAAAAAAAAAAATAAATGTTTAATCTTGATAGAACTAAGGTTTAATAGGGAATTCTTTCCCTTTCCCTTTCCCTTTCCCTTCTTTCCCTTTCCCTTTCCCTTCTTTCCCTTTCCCTTCTTTCCCTTTCCCTTCTTTCCCTTTCCCTTTCCCTTCTTTCCCTTTCCCTTCTTTCCCTTTCCCTCACTCTTTCACAATCTCTCTCTCACTCTCTTTCTCTCTCGCTCTCTTTCTCTCTCCCTCTCTCCCTCTCTCTCTCTCCCCCTCTCTCCTTCTCTCCCTCTTTTTCTCTTTTTCTCTCTCTCTTTCTTTGTATGTTTCATGGAGTACAGGGTGCTTGTGTAGGGCACATTCAACCTTGTGCAAGTAAGTAAATTGCACAGATAGGTTACCTGACTGGATGAAACATTTTATGCATAAGAAAAACCCATACACATTTCCATCCTTGCTGTGAATGACATCCTATTTGCATCAGTAGTTAAAAGAGTGAGCACAGATGTACTCTGCATGATGTCTTAGTGGCTTTCACTCACCTCCACTTTAAGTATATTAATTAAATGCAAACAATTTTATGTGTCCTAGTTGCAATTACAAGTTCAGATTAATTCTTGTTAGGTGAACAAGACAACTCAGAATATTTACTAAACTCCATCTTTTCATTCAGAGTTAAACCTGAACCTGGGCTGTTCAGAAGATCTCTAACTCACATGAGAACTTACTCATATACACCCACATAAGTACACTGAGATGATAGCAGTTATTAATAAGTGAGGACAAGATCAGTCCTGTCTATTGTGAACAGAAAATGTAACTACATCCTTATGAACAGGATATTGCTAAACCACCCCCACCCTCTCTTGGCTCTCTTCTTCCGTTTTTAATATTCTGTGTCAGTATCTTTGTGAACAGTTCCAATTATA
The DNA here is from genome assembly GCA_027560015.1 of Chloroceryle amazona. Classification (NCBI taxonomy): domain Eukaryota; kingdom Metazoa; phylum Chordata; class Aves; order Coraciiformes; family Cerylidae; genus Chloroceryle; species Chloroceryle amazona. The sequence goes on along the minus strand of JANHFX010014009.1, from coordinate 550 downwards.
TTGCTAGGTGGCAGTCTGCATGACTACAATTGAGGATTGTGTCACTGAGGCTGAAGTTATAATATGTAGGATCCCGGGCTACTGCAGGGTGAGAGATTTCCTGGTCAGATAGCTGGAAGAAGTTCCAAAATCAGGCATTGAATGACCAAGGGGAAACTGTGTCAGGAGATGATAACTGATGGGGCATATATGCATGGTATGCATATGTATGAATTACTACGTCATACATAGTAGAGCTGCAGACAAGATCCTCCAGGAAAGTTTTTCAGAACACTAACTTTGTTTTGAAATCCAGGGTCTATATATGTCACTGCAAGGATTTGAAGCCTCATTTCTTCCTTGCCATCAACAGACCGAAGTAAATCTAACCTTTTTAGACCATGTTTATCTGCATACTCTGTGATGCATTTTCATCTCCATCCTTTCTCCCACAGTCAACTGGAGTAGGAGGTGTGATGGCATATACCACAGCTCCCTACCACAGCTCCCTCCCTCATACATTTGAATTCTGCGGTGACTCCCTTCGGAGCAGGTAAGACTGTACTGGGGA